>JANTCA010000189.1:0-12883 GCA_024741275.1 Chironex yamaguchii
AATAATAATAATAATAATAATAATAATAATAATAATAATAATAATAATAATAATAACAACAACAACAATAATAATAATAATAATAATAATAATAATAATAATAATAATAATAATAATAATAATAATAATAAAATAATAATCTTATGCTTAGTCAACCACAGTCTAAAGTGGGAGGGGCCATGGTCCCTTCACCTTTGATGCTGTAAAGGAGGCCCTGCATCCAAGAAAAAGAAACAATTGAAACTAAATAGATATTTTGAGCAGAACAAACAAAAAGAAAATAAATTTTAACAAAATGAACAATTTCCTACAAGGGCTCCATTGTTGTTTTTTATCCAAGAACCCAAAATCCCTAAAGCCTTTTTTGGATCTGTTGACCCAGGTGTGAGTAGAAGCATGTGCAAGATTGCGCACCTTAAATGGAGAGGTTGTTATATATTCCTTATTGCCATAAGTATGCTTTCAAGTTAAAATTTGCCATTAAAAATCAACAATATTACTGATGTAGGCTTTTAATGATTAAAGACGTTTTATGAGTGTAATACCTGAACTTTGTAAGTGTGTTTCAGTAAATTTATAAATTGGATTGACATGTTGTTATCAAAAATATAAAATTACAATGCAGGCAGATTCAGAGGCAGGATGAGTCACCAAAGGTTAGGAAGGCCTAGATGTCTAGAAAATGTTTACAGCCACTCGATTCCCCAAAACTTCACCTATTTTGAAAAGCAAAACCTGTTTTGTACAAAACTGTGTCATTTTTGGCATAGATACAAACAGCAATATTAAAGACTGGTTACATGTTTAGCTGACAATGAACCCCTCATCATTTGCCTGGATTTGGACAATTGAGAAATCAACCTCAAAACTGGGGAGGACATGGTCTCATTCTACCTGGTGGTGTTGCTTCTGGGCATACTGATCAAGACCAAAACTTGTATCAACAAGAGATTGAGGAATCATATCATTTAACTTGTAAATGGCATATATTTAGTCAACATTAAACAGAAACTTCGCAGACAGAGGCAGCTTTCATTAGACCCCTCAACCATGGAGGAAGTGTGTAAAGCCATTGTACAATCATATAGTGGTCCTTGATAAAAATATGCACTAAACAAGAGCCCTATGTGAAAAAAGTCATTATTACAGGGCATGTCATCAAGTCACTCACCAGTAAAAATCTTACTGGTAAGTATTTCCTAAAATTTACTTGCAAAAAAATCTGATTTCTTTAACATTCAATGAAATACATTGCAATTAATATGCAAATCTTGTATCTTACCTTTTCCGAGTGGCTTACCAATATCAAAATCCTCAATGGACCATTTCCTTTTACATCTAAAAAGTTTTTTAAAAAATGACTTTTGAAATGAAAAACAGTATAGAAATAACTCAGGCAGTGTATAGAAATGGCTCAGGCAGAGCTGTTTCAGGAGCCCAGATCTCTAGAAAATCAATTGCCAATATCGTCTGTGTTATGAATGTCTAGAGCCTTCTACAAAATGTACATCTAGAGCCTTCTAGAAAGTGATACATGTACTTAAAACCTTCTAGAAACCTTCCCTGTGTTGCAGGAACAATACTGATGCAATATTTACAAGAAGCTTCTAGAAAGTTCTATTTGATTCTATTTTGTTTTAAAAGTTCTAGAATGTTCTACTGTGTTCTATAGCATTCTCTAATGTTCTGGAGAGTTCTACTGGCTTCTAGTTAGACTTCTCACACCTATATAAGCAGTTGCTTTCCAGGAATTTAATCACTTTGGTTTAAGATCCATGTAATTAAGCTTTGATGGAATATAGGCTCAGACAAATATCTCAAACTGTAAAGAGACTTCTTTGTTACATGATATACTACGGGAATTTGTATATCACAGCTTAGTTGTTGAAGTTCTCCATCAAACTAATGAGTACTCTCTACTCACCATTAAGAAACTCTATTAGCCCCGCATATATTTTGTGGACTACTGTGTTAAAAATAAATGAATTAAATAGAGTCTTTACCTTACCTTGATAGTAGGACTTAAATGCAAAAAAAGTTACAAAATCAATTATGGTTATTAAATAAACTCATGTTCAACTGAGTGATAAACCTTTAGAACTCACCTTCCATTTTGTTTCCTTATGCTTTATGCTGTAAATATGTTTTTGATCCAGATTCATAATTTTAGTGGACACTTCAAATAATGTTTTGTTGACATTAAGAAAGAAAAATGATCATTTATATCTCTGGACTTTCCTGGAACATTTAACTAAACCATGCAAGGTAGCCTTTAATAAGCCCTTTGTGTTTGATGCATGTGATCACACACACATGCATAGGCACACATTCAGTTGAGTCACAAGTGCTATTCATTGCACGTACAAAGCAGAGTATCTAAGAGGATGCAGATTATGAAGATGACATGGATGTTTAAAGCTTAACTTAGGTAACAGTGCCAAAGAAGCAGAATTCTGATATTTAAACCATACGTTTATGATTATATGAGTATAGCCTACATCCCATTAGTTAAATGTCTGTAGCGGTTTCACAATTTTAATGTTGAGAAGATGCCTTACAAGATAAACTGATACATCAAGTCCCATTTTCCAACCACTGAGCCACCTAAACTATGTAACACACACCCCACCCCCTACAAAGTCATGAACTTTGAAGGTGACAACATTTTTGCTGTAGACTGATGTGAAATTAATTTTGGTTTACATATGCAATGAAAATGAAGTTAACCCACTTCTAGCTCATTCACCTGGTTTATCCTAGTTTTTTACACTGCCCCCTCCCAAATAAAAAACTAAAATTGTTAGAAAAGCATCCTCTCCCACCTGATCACCAGATTCACAACATCCAGATTCAAATTCTACACCAAAAACTAGTTTTAAAAAGTTGGTCCTGTAGAGTCCCTCCTTTGGGGCAATAATCCACTTTGTGCATCTGGACTGGTAAATTATGAAATTTAAAGACTTTATTAAACTTTGCAAAGAGTCATAATGAATATTGAGTGATACAAAATATAGCAAGGAATTCAAGGACTTTTCTATTTACTAATTAAGTAATTGTCAGCAACTTTTTAGACACATCCATATTAGATGACCTACCAATTACCACATTTTAAACCTTGCTTAGATATGGAGAACATTTTACATAGCTTGTTTTTTAGTTCTCTCAATCCCTCTCTCTTTATCTCTGAACTACAAGCTACTTTAATTACAAAATATAAACATAGTAGTGTCGAATTTACTTACCCTCCTTTATCCTCCCTTTTGTCAAAAGCTAAGTTTATACTTTCAGTCGGATTCTCCTGTCCTTTGACATCTTCAAACTTGAGTAACTTATTGTCATGTTTCTGTCTCTGAGATTCCTTATTTGAAGTACTTTGTAGCAGAATACCCTTAGTAAATTTACTTTTCTTTTCTTTGGTTTGAAGGGCACAGCTTCCCTGTGTAATTGGAACATTCTGTGTGTAAATAATATCAGAACATTACTTCATCCTACTGGGTGATGTGCAAGCAACGAAAGTGTAATAAGTAATGGAATAAGGCCAAATCTTTCCATTAATGTTACCTAAGATAGTTAGCTTATAATATAGTTATAATATACGCAACATAATTGACTGATTAATTTACTGCTTGATAACTTGACTCGAAGATATTTTGCTACCTATAGTACAAATATTCAGTGCTACGGTCTACTAAATTTAGTATTATTTATAAATAATAGGGGCGAGGTAAAAGTCTTATCATTCATGCAAAGATTCTGTTTTCAGAAAACACTTTTAGTAACTGGCCAACATGAACAACATGATATTTCGCGTAATCGTGGCTGTATTTAAATTGTAAACCATTGTATTAATTTTCCCGACAGTATTTGCCTAAATCTAAATTCATTACGAAGTTCATATTCATTTGTTGAGAAAATAAAGCACTTCTGTTAATAGTTAAAGAATAGCGAGGTTGTCTTACAGATAACGCTTTGCTGGCCTGGTGGGAGGTCACCATCTTACTCTAGACACATCTTCACTCAAGGAATTAACTAATCTGAAATTGTAGCAGTACATCTAAGATCAGCAGAAACCTACCTCAAAGGCAACATAACAATTTTCTTTGTCGCCTTCCATTTTCTTGTTTTATTTGGCTTTATATATATGTAAACAAAATTGTAACATTACACTCTTAAAATACGAACAGACCAAATTTAAAATTGGAGCAGAACGATAACGGGATCTTTAATTGGTCAATTTAAAACTAGTTCCAGTTTCCCATAAGGCACGGTCATCATTGCAGTCAAACATGGCTGTTTTATCCAGGGCGAGTTAAAAACAGACTTCATGTTTGTCAGTTTTTAACTTTATTATAGAAGGGTCGTAGTCGGTCTTTGAAGAATTGGAGGGGACGTCCGCCAAAACCTAGGTTCATCGGTTACCTGACTGTCTAGCAACACTTTATACAAAAGTAAGGTACTTTGCAAAGTTTCAAATGCCAACTTAGTTTTTGACTTCCCTGTACTATCAGTCTATCAAATAATATGCCGAGTAGACTCGTGGAATGAGATTACGTGGAAATGATCATTCGGCTAATATGAAATCAAAGCACAAAGCGAAAATTTGTACCTATGGACCTTTTCGGTTTCCTTAACAACTGCGCATAGCATCAGGTTGAAAGGGAAACAAAGGTGATCGCGGCCCTAAAAGTCTTAGCTGTAGTGCGAGGGAAGGTTACTTTCTATTACTTTTTATGTTATTTCGGCTTTGAAAACTCCCAAAAGCTGTATTGCCGATGAATGCAGTACTCATGGGTTGATGGGGAAAGCATGCTAGAGCAGCATGCTAGTAACTTTACATCAAAAGATTAAACCTTCACAAGGTTTTGATTTTCTGTTGTCAACACAGGCGTCGGCTTTACCTCCATAACCTGCTAGTATATTTTAGAAAGCAGTAATTTCATGAAAAGAAGGGGCCATCGAGTTTCTCTAGATATCTCCTCTTTGCTTCTCCCAACTTATTCATATATTTAGACGACATTCTACAACGTACAAGACCTAAAAAACACTAAAACACAACCAAAACAAGCCTGTGGAAACGCTGTTCATGGACTTCATTGTTTGCCTCTTCGTCCAATGGTTGTCACTTACACTGGCCATGTGACGTAACACAAAAAAGGCTTATATGCAATTAACATACCCAGAGGCAAAGCTAAGTCATTTTGAATTGTCGTGCCCATTGCAATGCTACCTCGATTATCCGGCCAGTGTGGGACGGATTAATCGTGGAGGGGATGGATAATCGAAATAGGCCAATTGCTATTAAGAAATAAAAACAAACAGACGCAATTTTATTGATGTTTCAAATCTTTGTAACATGTATACATGTTAATCGAGGGACAGAGGGTTGAGAAAGCACACTACTGCTCATTATAACTGTAAAAACTAGAGGCATTCAAAAATAACTATTTTTGATAAAAACTTTCCTCTCAGGGGCATTGCTGTTTGACAAAATATAAATGGAAAAGCCGTCGTTAGAATGAGGAGAAAGTAAGAAAAATTCGCACAGTTGGTAAAAGAAAGACTCAAAAAGTAAGGATGCCTTTGATTGCAAACGTTTGGAAAAATTTGCTGCAACATTTATTACCTACAACATCACGTCAAACACATATCTCCATCTATCCTTTCTCGTAACAAAGTCTCGATTACAGCATCAATATCCAGCTCTTTGTCTTTGCAATGACCACGGATGATCATATTATGGTTTAGCCGATTATTAGTGAAAATGGATAAAAAAATGTTTTAATTTTATTGATTGCTGAGAATGTCCAATCGCTTGAAGTGTTCGTGGTAGGTACCACCGACAAAACTTTTCCTAATTATAACTGTCTACATTTCTCACTCCCATCCTGCATGGGGATAAAGTTTCAGCAAACTCTGGCAATAAATCCCTGAATTGAATTCAGATATTCAAGTTTGCATTTATTCACACAACCTGACATAAGTTCGCTAAAATGGACTAAGCCGCCCCAAAAGCTCTCTTAATTTTAACAAGGGAACTGAGCCCCCCATGGAACCCCTATGTTGCAAGGATAGTAGACTTAAATTGACATGAAATGTGTTTTTTGTGACCAGAATCATGAGACAAGTAGATAAATTGCTAAGAAAGTTGAAAAAAAGTTTGATAACTGAACTACAGACAGTGCTAAGAAAGTTTGAGTACTGGGAGAAGATACTTCACATCAAAAGACAAATATTGCTCTTATCTATTGATGTTGGCTATTGAGTTTCCGTGACACCATTGAAGCTAAAGGCTGGTAATCTGTGAAAGCAACACAACAATTCTCATAAAGAAAGAATTGAAATATTTTAAATGCGATGAAAAGGGCCAAATACTCGCGATCGGTAGTTCTGTAAGCTGCTTCCGTGGGACTTAGAATTCGACTGTAAAAATACAGAGGCCTCCCGGTTTGAAATAAAGCAACATCGATAGCTGTATCTGAAGTGTTGGTATACAGTTTAAAAGGCAAGGAAAAGTCCGAATGATGTAGGAGATATTCATCACTGGTAGCATCACGGATAGTTTTGAAGACATGAAGAATACGATATGGCTTTTGATAAATTGGTGGCCCAAAGGTACTTATCGAATGTAAACCTCTATTACACTTTTCCAAGTCAGATAAGCCACTTGAAAACTGCGTTTCAAATTCCTTCAAAAGTTCTTGAAATTTGGATTTCTGTGCTGCTTTAGTTCTGCCCGAATTACTCGGGAATGGGCTTTTGGACATCAGAAATAATGTTCACATAGCATTTACAATTCACCGAAATATTGAGGCTTGTTATACCATCAAATCCCAGGAGCAGAGAAATTGTTATATTTTCATACGTGATTGGAATATGTAGCACAGACTTATAGGTATAAGGGTATCCATTAGCAAGATAACAAGACCGGGTAACAGGAACTACATAATTTGCCAAATTATTCACAGTAACAAAATGTTTCGACACAATGTTAAGATTCGATCCTGTATCAATAAATGCAATTGAAGATAAATGCCCCAAAAGAGTCACAGGAACAGAAATTCATCAGGCAGAAACTGACGGATTCCTTAGTTTTTGGGGACGGCTGATTGACGGCAGACCCGTTTCATATGACTATTCATGCTGCAGGTTTCGCATACCTTATCTGACCAGTAGCTGGAAGACACGTGGCCAAGTTTCTTGCACTTCTCACAAATAGCGGATTTTCGAGTCGCCTAAACTTTTGGGTTCTCAAAATGAGCCTTGCATTTCATTTGGACCAAGCGTTTCATCATATCGCTAAGCTCCACATCCTTGAATGGTGGTCGATGTGCCACCCCCATCATTTCGAGAATGCGTTGGCAAATCAACCAATAGATCGTGCTCCCATCTACAATATGCTGGGCAATTTTCGACAACTGCCACTCGAATTCGACAATGTCTCCACCGAACTCCAACTCCATAAATGCCTGCAAGGGATTTGCGGCTAGGCCAAGATCAACAACTTTCAGCTACTGAATCACAAAAGCATAGGTGTACCTCTCATCAATTCGCACTAAGTTCCCCAAATGTGCAACAGCATATTTCGGTGCCTTGACTTTCCTGTCGTCAGGTAACTCCAGCAAATCGATAAACGATTGGAACTCTTTCAACTACGTATCAACATTCACAATATTACTACACGTTGGGATCAGGAGTATATATTCCATGTTAGCAAAATGACTGTCGACTGCGACAGTGCAAATACTGCTGCCGATCCGTTGGCAGTAAATCTCATCCAAAAGTTATGCAAGACGGAATTACACAAAACTATCTAGTACACACAACATCCGTCTATAAACAGCTGTCGGTGATAATATATTGATCTTTTTCATCAGCAACTGTTGAATGCTGCCCGCTATACTCACAATAACCTTAGTTCTGTTCATTGCATAAGACCACTCTGTCTACTTCTATCTGGAGCCTAGTGGAAAATGTACTCTATCAATTAATATAAAAGAAATAGATGTGTATTGCTGCACTTGTTGTTAGGTCAAGTTTTTAGTTCTAACAATTTTCATGAAGAAATTGTTGAAAAAACAAGAGACCATTATGTTGTGACGAACATGCTCCAGGTGACAATGTTCTGAAGCTCTTATATGGTAGTTGTACATATTTTGGCCAATGTAGCATTAAAACCTTTATACGTAATTTGACTACCAACGTGTGACCTAGTGCATTTTAGGATCCTCTCCTTGAAAGTCAAGACGGTCTTGATGCATCGAACTGGTGGAGAATCAAAACCAAGATTGACGAAGATTGATAGAACTTGTGAGGAAATTTTCGAAAGTTTATTTTCTTATAATGATGGAAACAATGTGGGAATGTAAATGGCAACGACCGTGCAGAAACGATTTGGGAACCAGATCACACACTAATATGCAAGAGTCCGAAAGAAAACTTTGTCAAGACAAGACTAGATTCGACACTTTGTCTTTTCAACAGTATAATACAATGCCCTGGTTTAATTGTTACCTTCATAATCTTGGTACTGACATCAGATGATTTAGATGTTGTAGGTCTTGTGGGTCCAAAACATAAGAATGTATTATGTCCTTTCTTATATTGTGGTAAAATTATACATTTTATCTTTTCTTTCTAAATACCCACAGAAAGGATTGCAAAAGGTCCAAACCAATAACGTACTTTGTGCATAGATATTGAAAACTGATGAAAATCTATTTACATTTGATGCTTGTTTCCTGTTGGAGCTGCCTTATCTGTGTGGCATTTCTTATTTCATTCTTTTGCATGAATATTATTTTCTAAACGTCAGATTGGAACAAGAAAACGTTAAGACCGAAACAAATATGGAGGAGTATGGAAAGAGGAAACGGAGAATGGCGCCAGTTTCCGCAACATCACTGGGCGTGAGGAAACTTGGTCACTGACATATACGTTTGGGTGTAACAAGGACAAAATGTTTTATTTATCCTACTTATCGAGGACTGAAAGCTACTATTAAAATAAAGTAGTTGAATTAAAAATAAAGTTTAAGTAAATGTTCTAAATTTCATCTTTCTGCTACTCTTAGCACTAATTATCTCATTCCTGTTAGAGCATGTTGGTTATGATTCGATTTCAGCCCAGAGATTTACAAAAACCTGCAAACAAACCTCTTGTTTGCCTCTCTGTCCTCTTTAGACGGATTTCTAATATAGAATACCCTTTAACATGAAAATTGAAACTCAGTTTAGCTCTTGGAAATTTGCGTTTCTGTTCTATAGTGGACCTAAATCGCACGATTCACAATAACAGTGTCTTGGGCGTAGTATATAGCCATTAAAACATAAAATTTATAGTTCGGTATCTTAAGAGATACATTTTGAGGTAGTTTCAAAGTACAGAGGTAAAGTTATGAGTGTGACCCATAGACTTAATAGAACTTTGTCTATGGTGTGACCAAGAGAGCGTGGAACCCGGACCTGACGACTCCTCTGACGGTAGTTTGAAAGTCATCATCTCACGTATGCAGAAACCTTGTGTTATGGAATAGGTCATCAAAGGTCTGTTTTCTATTAAGTTACGTTGACATGGAACTTCGTGACACGTTTTATTATCAAATCCCACTAAACTATAACTATTCAAATACGTAATAACTCTTATCTAATATGGCTTTTGCCAATGCTTTCACAAGCGGATTGCGCGCGTGGACATCTGTAGGAATACTACTTTTTCGCGCTTGAGAGCTTGTAGTACGTACTTAAAGATATTGGCCAATCGCCGTATTTATTGTCTTAAAAGTATTATTTCAAAGTAACTGCCAGGTGTTTCAAGTTTGTTTAGAAATATAAGATCACCGCTGTTGAACGAGCCTCGTGTTACTCAGAGAACACGGAGGTCTGAAAATGAATTCGAATTGACCAATCAATAGCGCTATGCGGTCTACCCGCTCGAAGTTGAAATCGTATCAGTTAACGAGGAGAAGGCAAAAGACAACAAAATTTTGGCAAGGAATTTGTAAATTTAAAAGCCGGTGATCGCTGTTGAAATCAAAGGTAGTTTACGGATCGCACTAATTGCTGATAAATATGGAGTATGATAAAGAAAACTGCTACGGTATATCAGAGGTAAGAGGTCCAAGATTTGTCCATACAACTACCTTATAACATCAAGGTTTAACCGTTGTTGTGCCACTCAGGCTTTCATTGGAGTTCAATTTTGTTTTGTTTTGCTTGTTTCCTGCAACAAACTTATTTACGGTTATGACAGTTATGTTGACAGATAGAGTAATAGGCTTGGTCATGAGTTTCATGAAGGCCAATAGAAGTGATGCAGCTGGATTAATGATTAATTCCATATTGAGGTCGACAGGATGAACTTGAATAATTTCCACTGGTGAAATTTATACTGCTAGTCCTGATGACCCAATCTTGAGACACATAACAGTGACATTGCGTTGCGTGATTTGTACTCCTAGTCTGAAAGAATCATATATGAGCTAATGAGGTGTGTTGGCCTAGTTTCGTACTTAAACGTACTTGTGAACATTCAAACCTACTGTTATATCTGTTTATTACACACCTAGAGTGGCTAAACATTGTTTATCAGTTAAAGACTACGCGCAGTGTTAATCGAACTAAAGACAAGAATTTGAAGTCTGAAGATTGATGCACCAAAGCGAAGTTAAAGTAACATGATCAAAGAATGATCACCGTAGAGAAAGTTTAGCCGGCTCTAGTCCTTGTTAATTGCTACTCTTGCTCTGGTTTTATGTGACTTTGCTAGCGAGATAGCACTCTACCCGAGCGCGGAAACATGCCAGAAGCGAAGCAGTGTTTTGCAATCACAATTTCCAATTAAAAGCCATGACAAAGCAGCTTTTCTTTCTAACCATTTGCCAGCAATCATTTAAATTATACAACTCTAAATTTGGTTTTTGTTGTATGTCCAGTAATGACTTCTACTTTATTCTACATCGTCTTGACAGCCAGCTGGTAATGTGATGACGAAAATAAAAAATGATTGGCAATCTGATTCAACGATGTAAATACCATCTGCTGTCTTAATTAAGGAACAAGGTTCAAGATACTTATGTTACCATTTTAGTCTCATTTCAAATTTAGTGTAATTATCTTTAAACCTTGAATTTAATTTACCGTTGGAAGCTGGGATTGTTTTACATCCACTGTGATTTGGGCCTTAAAAGTATAAACTTTTTAATAAGTTGATGTTGGACTAGCTAATCCTATCTCTTAAATCCATGTAAGCAAAAGAATTTTATTGCAATACTTCTGATCAAAACTAGATAGCACTCAACTTTTGACACATGCTTATGGAAGAGAAGGGCTGCTACTTTCTTACTGCAGGTTATTTCCAAACAAACCAGCTTAATTCAGAGCAGATTTTGCATCAATAGCCATTTCCTGCTGCAAGTTTCAAAGTGTATGTTAACAAATGATGTTGTTTAGGTCCAATTGGATACACTAAGAATATGCCTAAAAGGAACTGCGTATGGTGTATTGTTAAAATTCTGATGAAGTTTCACCATCTAGTTGTATTCATATTTTTCATTGACCTTGCCTCTCCACCATTTTTTTTTTTGTTTCAAAAAGTTTAAATCCATGGTAGCAGACATAGCACAAGGGTGTCAAGGTATCCTGACACCATTAAATAACGTAGACTCAAAGGGAGGATCGCAAAATAGACAGAAGAATGCAGGTTTAAATGAACAGAGCCATGGACCTGAACGTGGCAATTCACAAGCTGGGAATGAGGAAGGGTGAGAAAATTACACTTAAATTGGATTTACTATAGATAATTTATGTTGTCTCATTGTAATTGGCTTGGCTTGGCATATTAACAACACAATAGCTATACCATATCAGTAACATTGGTTCACGTGAAAAGGAATTGTGCATGTAAATCATAGTACCAGTGATGATT
Source organism: Chironex yamaguchii (assembly GCA_024741275.1). Taxonomy (NCBI): domain Eukaryota; kingdom Metazoa; phylum Cnidaria; class Cubozoa; order Chirodropida; family Chirodropidae; genus Chironex; species Chironex yamaguchii. The sequence goes on from JANTCA010000189.1 coordinate 11,923, forward strand.
ATGGAGTATCATATGTTAAAGATGATGACACCCTTTGTCCTTATTCTGAGGTACAATGATCATTGACAAGATTATTATTAGGACACCTTTGGCACAAGCTCCAAGTAGTCACAAAGGCAAGACATGGTATGGATAGCTGTTAAGACTGAGATTCTCTATATCCATATTATCCAAGTCTTGCCAGCCAACATGGTTTATAAGGACAATTTGGTTTGGCATTTTGTGATCCAAGTTGACATCTTTTTCATTTTAAGGCAGCACGTGTAAAAGATGTTGAGTGTTATTTTCCACAAGGATAAAGGTCTTAGACTTAGCAGGACAATGAAAGTACCAAAGACCATCATCTTTTTTAGTCTGATGCTCTGAATAAGAAACTCCTAATGCCAGTTATAATTGTACAGCTTAACAAAAGCATCCTCTGGTGATTTCTTACAACGTCAATAAAAACAATATTATGTATCTTCTAAAGTGTGAAATGTGAAAGTAATTAATGCAAGTTATCTTTTTTGGCCACAGGACGCTTAAGAAGTGGTCTGTGGATGATTTTGATATCGGTAAACCACTTGGAAAAGGTAAGAATATCAAGTTTTTAATGTCATATATGTACTTTAATTCTTGTTATTTATGCCAATTTTCTAAAATTGGAAGTTCTGTCTGCATACCAGTAATCTTTTTTTCATCACAAAACATGGGAGTGACCATTGTTATATCAGAAGACAGAAAAGAGATTAAATAGGCTCTTGCTATATCATTAGTTATCAACTGTAAAAAATATATAACTCTGATCCATATTTGCATGCTATTACTTTTAGGTAGATAATTTTGTGTGGTATATATGGTTTAGAAATTTCTTCTTTGGTCATAGTTTTTCACCTACTTACTCATTACTTAATCCTTGAACTACTTCTCACGGGGGTGGAAGAGCTGTCGGATTCCCCTTCACGAAAGTACGCCTCCACTG
>JANTCA010000190.1:0-12882 GCA_024741275.1 Chironex yamaguchii
AAGCCAAATTTGTTCCTAGAAAGAAAGATGTTGCTAAGAATAATAACAATAATAACAATAATAATAATAATAATAAAAATAAATAATAGTAATAATAATGATAATAACAATGATAATAATAATAATAATAAAAATAAATAATAGTAATAATAATGATAACAATGATAATAATAATAATAACGATAATAATAATAGTAACAATAGTAATAAAAATAACAATTTCTGCTGCTTCATCATCTGATGAGCGTCCAAAACGCCTCTTAATTATATTTTTAAAGCAATGTTGCAAAATTTCAAGGAGATTTTTAAATTTTGTACCACGAAAGAATGTTCAGTTAATGAAACTCACCGAGATGATTATTGATTTGTACAGTGGAATGAGCTTCCATATTGTCATGACGACTGGATCTGATGAAGCTTGGAAAATTAGCAACTCTAACTAGGGAGAGTGAAAATACTGTAATGGAATCTTGAATATAATTTGGCAAGTGTATACCTTCAGAATGTTAATATAAACTTGTAGCTTAAAAGCGAAAAAGATAACATGCTGTTATGCCCTAACAAGGAGCATGAACGATGACATTTAAACCAAACTAGTTATGTAAATAAACATTGAAATTGTCAAAGCTCAGGTTTAGAGTAGCGAAATGTTTATTTTGTGATTCCTCAATACTTTTACGTGTTCTATCTAGCAATCAAACTTCATTACTTCACTGAATAAAATCACGCACTTTTTGTCTTCTGATAAATAATGATCTATAATTTTAGGCAAAAACTTTAAAATTCGATCTCCAAAAGAACTATTTTTTGATTCGTTAATTCAATGCCATGAGGAAGTCATCCGCCTGCAGAAATATCAATCGAAGATGGGCAGCAGTGAGATAGGCAGGGATCCTCTAGTCAAAAGTACCTTTCATCTGCATTGAGGGAGGAAGGAACCATCTAGCTAAAAGAAACATGAGGTTATCAAGAATAAAGTATGGAGGGATCATCTAGTCAAAATTGGCTGGTAATCATCTGCAACTTGACAAGAAGGAATCCTCTAGTCAAAAGCATCTATCATCTGCATTGAGGGAAGAAATAACCATCTAGCTAAAAGAAACATGAGTTTATCAAGAATAAAGTAAGAAGGAATAATTTAGTCAAAAATGGCCGGTAATCATCTGCAACGATGTGGAAGGGATCATCTTGTCAAATGTAGATAGAGATCATCTATCTTGAGATACGAGCGAATCATGAAGTCAAAAGTAGGTTTAGATTAGATGCAGTCATCTAAGGAGGAGTCATCTAACTAAAAGAAGTAAGATTTTATCAAGAGTAAAGTAAGGAGGGATCATCTACTCAAAAATAGATAGAGATCATCTGCAGTGAGGTAAGAAAAAGTCATCTAGTCAAACGTGACCGGTGATCGTCTGCAGTGAAGTAAGAAGGAATTATCTAGTCAAACGGTACCGGTGATCGTCTGCATTGAGGTAAGAAGGAATCATCTAGTCAAAAGAATCTAGAGATCATGTATCAACGAGCTACAAAGGAATCATCTAGTCAAACGTAGCCGATAATCATCTGCAGTGAGATTAGAAGGAGTCATTTCGTCAAAAGTAGCCAGTGACCATCTGCAATAAAGCGTAAAGAAATTTCCCAGGAGGAGTAAAAAGCGATTTACTACTGTGTAGTTAGGAAGTGTCTATTTTAACTTGAGGATCAATCAACTTGTTACAGTAACGTATACAAAAAACTTTAAAAAGGAGTTGTTTAACAAGAAATGGATAAACAAGCCCAAGCTTTAACCATGATTGTTTAACTAAACGTATTTCACCAAGCTGTTCATCCATCTCAACAAGCTTAAAATTGACTCCTAGTGCGGCAAATTTTGGTAATGGCATAGATGCTCAGGTTAACTTATTTTGAATTTAACATATTATATAGCATTCCTGCAACAAACCGTTTAACAGAAAGAAAAACTTTGGAATGAAGTAAAGATTTTAAATTTCTACTGTTACAAAAACACAGAAAGCAATATACCTCAGTATGACACTTTAAATCAATTCTGTCGACTTCTAATGACTGAATGAGTTTTTTAATCTCTGTTCCCTGAAATAAGACAAGAAACATTGGCTAGTGTATTTTCGTGAAATTGATGGCAAATGCAGGGAAAGATTTGAATAATTATTACAAAAGTGCTTCATTGTGTTTATAGCTTACTTTTATTTCTGTATAAAACATTAAACGCCATTATAGCCTAAAAATAATAGTTATTAAAGAATTTGGCTCATATTAGTTATATGTTTTGCAATGTTCCTTGATCTTCATTGTTCACTAATTGATAATGACGTCTATGGCTCTTATGACACGACATCTGTTTATCCTCTTTTCTGGAAATATATGCAATCGTGCCTTGCGGATTCATGTTTTGTAGTAAAGGGAACTATGTAGGCAGTAAAGCGCGTTTATTCCAAAATGTAGACAAATTTGACATTGTACTTCGCGGTTGGGTGTAAATATAATGCAGATAATTTTGTTAGAAATTAGAACCTCCTTTAAGTGACAGAAATCTATCTACCTATCTATCTATCTATCTATCTATCTATCTATCTATCTATCTATCTATCTACCTATCTATCTACATATCTATCTATTTATCTATCTATCTATCTTTCTACCTATCTATCTATCTATCTATCTATCTGTCTGTCTGTTTGTTTGTCTTTCTGTCTGTCTCAAGAATTTTAGCGTTTAAAAACTTTGCATATTGATTATGACTGAATGCAATTTCATTTCAGATTTGTTACTGTGAAATCATTTTCCGTCTTTTCATAAGTTTGTTGCCACGTTTTAGGGTTTTAAATTGTATTATTCTATTGCAATAATGCACGCAAGACATGTGATTTAAAAGATCAAGAAAGAGACTATAAACGTTAAACAATCAGTAGATACCGCCTCATTAATTACTGTTGCGCTCTTATCAACGAAAGTTAAGAAAGGCCTATCCCTTTTTCAAACAGGCTTCATTGGCAGTCCTATTATGAGAAAGATTGCTTCTATGGCATGATCTATTGATTAAGTTGTCGAATGGCTCTACGGACGTTTTTAGATCATCTATATGTAATGCTTTTAGGTAATGACGAATTGATAAAATTACTTGCACATGGAAATGCTATCCTGGAACAGACGATTTCATATAAAGAATTTCTTCTTTGCGACATGATAAGGGACTATACAGAGTTTGTAATGTTCTTAATTAATGCGTAGGATTTGTATACAGAAATATATAGCGTTTATGTAGTTTCCTTTAAGCTATTCTAATGAAACATATTCCTTCAACTTCAATTTTCCTCCAGCCCGAATTGCATATATCAAATAGTAAGCGTAATGATAAAGGTGCAATGCTTACTAAGTACGGTCAAAATTAGTGAATACGAAATGTATTTTATAAACTGGCACACCTCATATTCAAGGAATTCAATTTTGAATTTCACAGGACTGTAAACCGCGCATCATTAGCTATGGAAATCAAGATAACAGAGCCTATCAAGGCTGCTTTCCATGCAATGGTAAGTGAAAGGACACCGATTAATGGCAGTTTCCTGGAAGCTACGATTATTTGAGTATACCTTTCATTGTGAATGGCTACGAGATAAATTCAATAAGATCTCTCAAAGGAAATCAGTTTCTATTAAATACTGTTAAGTCTTATAACGCCTGCTTAAATGAAAATATTTAGAGTTGCTGCTAATCTAAAATTTAATATATTCAGTGTAATCCAACAATCAGATATATTTGTGTGTTGTAAGGCAATGAAAAACATGTAAGTAATTAAACAAATGGAATTCAGCGACTGCGCCTTTCGAAAAATAATTATAAAATCATTATAAAATTATCCAAGATTAAAAATGAACAATATACATAACAAACATAGTCAATTACAGAATGTTGTAGCATTCCTTTAACATTATAGAGTAGTAACAAAAGATGTGACAAAAAAGATGTTCGCCTTAACAAAACACATCAAAATAATATACTCAGTCTCATTAAGAACTTGGAAAAATTCCACGGTTATCTTTTGCTAGCATTAAAATAAAACAGCAGAAAAGTTCACTGAATATGCAGACGCCATAAAGCTAACACGATATAATTGGATAAGTAAATGACTTACCCTTTCTGCTACTCTGGAAGCAGAAAAAGATATAGCCAACAAAGACATTGCACTGGTAGCGGCCCAAAGTAAAAAGATAAAGAGCTCAAAGGTATTCAACACTTTTGTAAAGATCCATAACAATGTTATGCATAGTAACACAAGCTGAAAGAGGTAAACACAAAGAGCAATGAATGACACCATGTTATCTCCACATTCAGCAATATCAACAAGTCGGCTGAAGGACTTTCGAAGCTGCAAGGCATTCTTTGCTACTGTCAGCCTTGACGAGGACATAAGTGTATTGATCATTTCGTGATAGTGGTCGAACAAAAATGTTATGGCATCACACGAGACAAAATAAATGAAAAGTGGAATCGTCAAAGTAATCGCAGCAGAAATATTTTCCAATAAGGCGATAACCTTTGTCACGTTATTTACTGGGAAAGGAAAGATAAATATTTGAACTATCATAGAGCCAGAACATTTAAGAATTGAGATTCCATTGAATACGATACTTGATATAATCAAAATCCAAAAGGAAACAACACTTGACAGAATTCGACGTCTGAAAGTTTTCGCAGAAGATCCTTGAATGTTTCCCGTTGGCAGCACAAGATTTCCTTCTATTTTCTCAAGGAACATTGCATATTTACTAATTTTTCCGGAAGACCTCCAAAACAGTTTCAAACAGTAGAAATATTGCAAAATTTTGCCAAGTCCATGCAGGAAAATGACACTAGTCGTCCAATTTGTTTTTCCTTTACCCATAAACCAAATTAAAATTACACGTCCTGTCCCATAAAAGACAAAGATCAATGGAATGAGAGCCCAGACATGTCGTATTAACAAATGGAATCGTGACGCTGGTTCTGAGCTTAATCCAAATATTTGAAGAGTTTTTATAACAGGAGCATAAACTTTAGATATAACATTTTGATGCTTTTGATGGCAATTTTCAGCATCAGACGTTTTGTCCTGATTATTGGGTACAATGTTGGATTCCAAAACACACTCCATCGGCATAACAGAACACGCGTTAATTTCCTCAAGACTTCCTACGGTATCAGTAAATACGGTTTCCATCTTACAGCTTGTGTGTCCTTTCTAATGAATGGAATATATTATCAGGCTATGCTTTTAAATTTGAAAGATGAATCCTTTTCCTTTAACCTTATGATTTCTCGTAGCTGGTTGTCTTGGTAATGGATAATTTCAAGTGGAGTTGCATCGTGATATTGTAGTTCTAAAACAATATTAATACTTGTAATTCTAGATGGGGTTTGATGATTAAGTGTGCAAGCAAATGCCATATTGTTGCTTATGTGTAATTAAAACTCTCTTGATTAGTAAAGTAAATTTTGTTTTTTAATTCATGAAAGAGGAGTCTTTTCTAAATTAACAGAGTTAATTCAAGCAAGGCAGATGGTTTTTATCACTAAATAAACAGACATAGCTTAGGAAAAGAACAAGGTGAAGCAGTAGTGAATTTGACATACCCGGAAGTTTCCAGATCAAATTTCCTCATGAAAATGACATTTTAAGTTTGTTAAAAGAAGCTGCAATTAATATTTGATTTCCGACAGTATTCATTATCAGCAGCAGGACTTTGAATAGACGACGATTAACATTGCCTAAGATGATATGAAAACGTTGCAAAAATAGCTTAATTTAAAGAAGTAATATTCAAGGGGAAAATAATTAGTTTAAAGGATAGCTTTCCGTCCAGTCGAGGTAGAAAGTTTTAAATAGCAGGCACATTAGATGTCCGTTGCTAGAGAATTATTGAATGATTAAGACGAGAATTATAATCGATTACTCAAAATATTTAGACAAGGTACTGAAAGCTAAAATCAAAGCTATAAGAAAGTAATTCAATGCCTATTAAATATTTGAAAAAGCAAAGTTTTACTACTTTTCTGTTTTGCTACCTGACTTATGCTAATCTTTATTCATGACTAGAATCTAATCATATAAGTTTATTGACAATTTTCCTTTCCTCAGACATATTGCTTTAAGAGTGCACTTAAAAGAAGTTTTCTGTTTATTACCTGGCAGAAATGAAAATGCACATAGGTATAGAGTTGCAAAACTCATCGTTTACTATATTGACCTTCGAGAGTGAACATGCACATTATGCCAGTGTAATAGGCAAAATAGAAGTATTTTTATGACTGTAAATGACTTAAATGAGATGTTTGCAAATTACATTGCTATCATCTGACAGCTTAAATCGTCATCTAAACTCTCTTATGCAATCAAACGTAAAATTTGATTGATGAACAAATTGGATACATTCTACAGCAGTTAGAAACGGAATAGAAGTTAGCAATGAGAAGAATAGGATCGTGACAACTGGAGAACAATAGGAAGAAGAGTTGGCAGCAGTAGATAAGATTAACTATCATAGCTCGATAATTTATACTGAGGCAACCTGCGAATGGGGCTAAAACGACGAATAGTAGTAGCAACGCAGCCGACTGAATTGAATACGATCTGGAACAGCTGTAGCATTAAGGTGACAGTCAACCTAAATCTCATACATTTCTTAGTAGCATCAATAGTCTTAATGAATGCGAGACCTGGACATTCACAACTTGTAATGAAAGAAGATGAATGGCATTTGAAATGAGATGCCATTGCAGAATGTTCAAGATTTCCTGGAAAGACCACCAGAAGTTGAAAGGCTAGTAGAGTAGAAAGAGAGATTATTAGAAACAGGAAGAAAAAGGAAGCTAAAATGGTTTAGCCACCTATGCAGAAGGAAATGATGTTTACCAAAAACCATAATATATGGAGGAGTTGAAGGTGTGAGAAGAAAGGCGAGACCCAGAAACAAATGGTTAGGTGATTTGAAAGCTTTGACGAAGAAAAGTTATGAGGATTGCATTAGAGACAGCGAACAATGATAGTTGTGGAGGAAGAATGTAAAGAAATGCAAGTGCCTCAGCAATCATATACAATTACATTAAAAACCTAACCTAAAAGCAAATCAGGCTACCTTCAATTTATTTTTGCCTCATTATCTTAACACTGATAGATGTTTAGAGAAGATATAAAGTGTCTTGTTTTAGGTTGAAGCTTTGAAGGGAAAGTCGATTATACCCAAATTATTATTTCAATAACACAAAAGCTTCTAAAATTTTTGTAGAGACCTTTTGCATCCTATCGGACATTTTAACGAAATAACTCCGAAAATATTAAACGATGAACTTAGCTTCATCTTTATGGAAACAAGCATTAAAAGTTTTCCATGCAACGCTAACCTATGTTTTGATGTTATTTTAACATCATTTGTAAGCAAAAAAGCCCCAAAACGTATGTGATATTTAGAGTAAAATAAACCATTAGGATCAAACATTACCTGTTAATATTATCGCGGAAGATTTCTTGCGCAAAGAAGATGACGTAAACAACCTGGAAGAAATTGAATCGAATTGCCTGGTTATTGCAGGCCTTAAATTCTTGGTAAACAACGCTTCTAAGTATTCCATGCTTTCGGAGAAACAATGAAACACGTTCTGGTCAATGGTGTTTATTCCTCGAAACAGAATTAAAATTTAAGGGGGTGCTACAGGTGCCCGAACATCTCTTAAATTTCCAATAGTAAGATTAAGGTTGTTAAAAAATGTTGTTTTGGTAACAACTGGATACGCAATATTGCCTAATATTCAATGGTAAACGAAATTTGATGTTCCTTTATCTTTATTTCTTGACATCTGGTAGTTTCCCGTAGTTAAAGTCCAATGCATCTTCTACTTCACTTCATCTGGTTAATCCATGGAACAATTGCGTATTTTTGAGTATTGGTAAGCATTCGAGCACCCCCAGTCCGGGTTTTAATTATTTTGTAACTGACTTTAACCAATCAGTGTCTGGGCGTGAGCACCCACGAATCAATCGGCAAACATGAGTGCGGTCAATCACGTGTTTGGCTCCGTAAGTAAAGACGTATTCAGTAGCTTTATATCAGTTTTTACGCAATTATTAGCACGATTTCTCGCTTAAATTTGTTTATGGACGTTATTTTTCTACTTACTTCATTACTTGTTAAATTTTTGCTGCTATTTGGCTGTTTAAATGATCAATTTAGAATTTTTGTATGGAACAACATAGTCCTATTAAGGAGTATTCGATTGAGGTTTATATATTGAGCCTACGACTAAGTCTTTGAAAATTTCCAACATTCCTGTTAATACGAAAAACACTTTGTCCATCATTCCTTTCTTCGAAGTAATTGAAAAAGGTAGTCAGCTCCAATTTGCAATAATAGGAAAAGAGTTAACTCGATCCCTTAGACTACAACACCTACAAAACAGTTGGGAAATAGGACACGTGTAGAAACCCTCCCCCCTCCATAGAATTCGTAGATGTCTGAACTGTACGATTCACGCATTCTAGAATATAGCAATATGCAGTTATTGTCCGATTTTTAGCCTTGAAAATTGCCATATTCTAGTCACATTATTTTAACTGTCTTACAACTATTTATAGCAAGTTGTCTTAACATCATTGACGCAAATAAGTCAATCAACTTCTCAGTCACGGGTGCTTTCTTGGAGGAGTAGAGTTACTAGTCTTTCCTCGGACATGTTTAGGCAAATTGCAGTCGAGGTGCTATTCAGCTTGGTAAATTGTCTTTCTGGTTTCGCTTTTATCACCGGTAAAGCAGTTTAAACTGATAGAGAATATGAGGAGAGGTTAGACCCACCAAGCATAAATCTTGTGTAAAAGATATGTGGTTTTGTATAAAATATAAATTTTAACACATTTTGCTTGAATCAACTGAATATTTCACGTTTATCAAATTTCTATTATAGTTTTAGAACGCAAAAGATCTAAAGTTTTTAGCACTCATACGTTTATGTAATTGAAAACTCTTGTAAGGTCATAGTTTCAAAACAGTTTCATTCTTTACAATTTTCTTTCCTAAAAAGCCCTCCCCAAATGCAAATGCTGGATCCTCCCTTGAATGTAGCCTTATCGTTTGTCCACACAATTAGCATTGGATTCTATAATTTGACAGAAAACTATGAAAAATACTTTAAGGTATTCTATTGAACATGAAATGGAAAGGCAAAGAACATCGTATTTCTTGTGCTAAGTTATATTTATACTTTATTGCCATTCTTCCGTAAACAAAATACATTGCCTTCTTGACCCAATGTAGCATCTAAGCAGCAGGGGGGAACAGCGTGTTTCAACAGTTGCGGCTGCAAATGTCAGATTATGATAAAAAATGTTTAAAAACGTTTTCTCCTAATGTAATAATCTTAGGGATAAAAGCACTTCTACTCATCTACCGTATCAGTACCACTAACAACTCGCCTCCTTGCAGAATTTAGGAAATGTATATGGCGTTACGACCTTAAACCACACTACAATTACAGTCGCAAACGATTAATTACCTAGCAAAATCGGTATGTCAAACGTTTCTGGTATATTTTGGGCAATCAATCAATGGTTAGATTAACAACTGTCTTCTTTTATGACTGCAATGCTGACTTGTTTACCTTGACCTGTAGGCAGCTGCAAATTCTCTGTAATATTTCCCATTGAAGAGTACTTCATTAAAGTTGGCATCTAAGGCTTGATTTCATATAACCTTAGGCAATGTTAATAGTTGTGCTTTCAAAGACCGCCTACTGCTGTAGAGGACTTAATGTTAAACCATAAATATTATTCATAGCTTCTTTTTACACATGCAATCTCAATAACACAAAGACGTGTCAAGGGAAAACGTCTGGCTTAAGTAGAATTAAGTATTGTTCTTGTTTGCACTTTTGCTAAAGACCGTCAGCTCATCAACCTAATAAAGATCTGTCCGGCAATCTGTCTCTCTTGTATTGATTCTGATTATTCAACAGAGTCTTTAGTAAATTGACAAACAAGTTTTCCTTGAGTCATTGTAAAAGCACATTGGCAAGATTTAACCAAACATCACAAGCACAAACACTTCATTTGGTTCCTCATTTCTAAATGTAAGCATACTAATTAAAATCTCATCTTTAATTTCAATTATAGATCCAATATTGTTATAGGATTTTATAACATAAAGCAAGCCTACTTGAAATAATATTTCTTTTGCAATAAGGTTATGAGCTAGCACACCAAAACAGCTGCAGTGAGACACAAGCCTTTTCGTAAAAGAAAATAAACTAGTTTTGAAAATTTGAAAGATTACTATTATAATATTAATAAAGTCTTAACAAAAATTGCAAGTGAACTGAAAGCATATTCAAAGGAGATAAGCTGTAAGATGGAACCGGTTTATAACGACACTGAAGGGAATCGTGAAGTAATAAACGTATTTTCTATTATGCCGGCAAAATGTAATTTGGGCACCAGTATTGTAACTAATAACCTGGACGAAATTCCTCAAGCTGAAAATTGCCATCAAGAGCATCAAAACGTCATCTCTAAAGTTTATGCTCCTGTTATCAAAACTCTTAAAATATTTGGATTGAGCTCAGAACAAGCGTCACGATTCCATACGTTAATACGACATGTCTGGGCACTCATTCCATTAATCTTTGTCTGTTATGGGATAGGACGTGTAATTTCAATTGGGTTCCTTGCCAAAGAGAGAATAAAATGGACAATAGGTGCCACTGTCGTAAACGGTCTTGGCCACATTTTGCAATACTTCTACTGTTTGAAACTGTTTTGGAGGTCTTCTGGAAATGTTAGCAAACATGCAATGTTTCTTGAGAAAGTAGATGGAAATCTGGTGCTGCCAACTATAAACCTTCAAATATCTTCGGTGAAAACATTCAGAAGTCGAGTTATGTCAAGAGTTGTCTTCTTTTGGGTTCTGGTTGTAGGCAGTATCATATCCACTGGAATCTCAATTCTTGGATTCTTTGAATCAGTTCTGATCGTCGAAGTATTTTTCACTCCATTGCCAATAAATAACGCAACAAAGATCATCGCCTTCTTGGAAAATGTGTCTATTTCCATTGCTTTGATGATACCAGTTTTAATTTATTTTGTCACGTGTGATACCATAACATTTTTGTTCGACCACTACCATGAAGCAATCAAGACATTTATGTCTTCGTCAAGGCTGACAGTAGCAAAGGACACCTCTCAGCTTCGAAAGTCTTTCAGCCATCTTGTTGATATTGCTGAATGTGGAGATAACATGGTGTCATTCATTGCTCTCTCTGTTTACCTTTTTCATCTTATTAATTTATGCGTAACATTGTTATGGGTCTTTACAAAGGTGTTAAATACCTTTGAACAAATTACTTTTTTATTTTGGGCAGCTACGAGTGCAATGTCTTTGTTGGCTATATCTTTCTCTGCTTCCAGAGTAGCAGAAAGGGTAAGCGATTTATTTAACGCGTTTCATCGTGTTAGCTTTATGGCATATGCATATTCAGTTTGCCAATTTACAAATTTCTGTTGTGTTTCTGTCCGCTAATATCCGTGGATTATTTCCAAGACGTTATCAGATCAATTTCTTTATTGAGATGTGTTTTGTTTAAGTTAACATCTTTTTTTTGTTACAACTTTACAAACAACTGTATAACAAGTGTGAAAGGAACACTACAACATTCTGTTTCAACATATTATTTGTTGATTGTTGCTCATGTTTAACCTTTGGTAATTTCATAATTATTTCATCTTTAGTTTGATTTGGACAGCTATTTTACTTCCAGGTGATATGTTTTTGGTATAAATAATGGCTTGTGTTGCAGTATCTTACACGACATAAATATACTTGGTTGCTGGATTGCATGGAATATGTTAAATCTAAGATTAATTTGCAGCGACCCGAAATATTTTAACAAGCTTTATAAGACTAAACATTATTTCAACTGATTTCTTTAGTGCCCTCTTATTGAAGTCATGTCGTAGCTATTCAATATAAAACATATCCTCGTATACTCGTGGATTTCAGAAAACTACCTGCGAGTTCGTTGGCTTTCTTTCATTTACCATTACATGGAAACCAACCTTCTTAGGCTATTTTATCTTGATTTCCATACCAAGCCTTTACAGTTATTTATTTCGCTATAACAAACGACCCGTAGTCCACAATACTGTGATAGTTGAACTCTCATAAATCCTCTTTAAAAATTGAATTCTTAATGGAATAGATGGTATTCCCACTCACAAACACAGTGGAAAAAATATTAAAGTAATGTTTATGCCCTTTCGTAAGCATGGTATCGGGAGCTATATCTTTTGCAACTTCCACGCAGCAGTAATTGCTTTTCGTATCTGATATGCTTGATTAGTGCTTGAGGCCTATTGTGGTTGAAGTAAAATTACTCCCCAGAATAACTTAAAAGGAACTACAGAAGAAGGATTTTAGATTTGTGGATTAGAGTTCTAGATATAGATAGATAGATAGATAGATAGATAGATAAATAGATAGATAGATAGATAAATAGATAGATAGATAAATAGATAGATAGATAAATAGATTTTCCAATTACTACTTTTCATTTAGTCGCGCCTTAAACTATTTTATACTTTATATTGTAATATGTTAAATGAGAGACAATGCCGTCTATAGGTACATTATACAGAAGGTAACTACTTAGCAAATGTGCTTCGGAAGTTAGTTTGTTCATTCAGTCTGAACCTAATTACAATGTAAAATTGAATTTTACTTCTAACTTTCATATTAGAAGTTCTTAATTTTAAAGCTTGATCACAATATTAACTGCACACAATATAACAGGTGTACATGATTGCCGGCTTGCTTTGCAGTATCCCGTCTCGTATTTGATCGACTT
>JANTCA010000191.1:0-12881 GCA_024741275.1 Chironex yamaguchii
GTGAAAAAAATGTGATCATTCTACTATATAAAGGCAGGCTATAATAAGGCGTTTTTGCACAATTTGGGATATGTGTGTGTGTGTGTGTGTGTTTGAAGACCATAAATCTAAACTCGATAAAAACACTCTTTTAACACTTCGACTTAAGTCTTCCTCGGTTTAACCAGTTTGGTAATACTTATGAAAAGTAACGTCGAAGGAAGAGCTGTCTCAGTAATTCGTTTCTTTGTTTGTTCAGTGTGTTTATCTCGAAGTCATACAACAGAAACTAACGACCCCAAACCGCCGTCAACCCCCATGTGAAAGCTGCTAAACACCCAAATAACCCCCAGTTTTTAACTCCATGCCCGAACAAGTCTCTGCAATAGACAATGACCCTAATGACGCAAAACACATACTTCACAATAATAACAATCTTCCAAATATCCAGGATCTAGGCGGTAATCATAATCATTACAAAAAGCACATATTTGTTCCTTGTGATGTGTCCTAAGTTCTCTGAAAATTTCATCAAAATCCGTTAACATTTTTATTCATGCTGTTAACAGACAAACAAAGTCTGCTAAAAATCATAAAAACTTCATCACACTTTGCAGCCCAGTGGGCATCATTTCATCACAAGGGAATTTGGGAGAGGAACTAATGATGATGCAAAGGTCATCATGCATTAGTGGGGCAGTGTGACTTGATAACTATTTATTACAGTCTGACTATTTTCATCTAAACGATTTCTCTTTACTTCCCATATCTTTTCTTTCCCTACTTGTTCTAGTTTCTATATTTTAGCTGGTATGTTATCATGTTCTTTGTTCTTACAAGTGTATTATTGTTGTTCTCATTTTCTTTATTTTTGCTGCTGTCTTTTCTTTCTAATCTGAATGATGAATGGTAATCCAACCCCGGTCCAAGTTACCTAAACAAATAACTAACTGCCTCTTCATTATATTCGACCATCCTGTCATATGACACATATGGTGGGTCCAAAATCGATCGCTTTTTCCAACAGAACTTGGTAAAGTTATGATTTTACATTTCAGTCCTTGCCTTGGTAACTGGAGTTCCCCACCAGGGAATCTGTTAGCACATGTCTACCCCGAGAAGAAATAAACTCACTAGATATTTATCTGAGCTGGCAGAATCAGTCGCTCTGTTTCCAGATACCACCACCAATCATGAGGATTCATCAGGCAGCAACTCCTATGGCATATTCTGTTTCGCCCCCTATAGACTGTGAGAGCAGCGGCACTTCCTTTGAGGTATCCGATTGGCAGTAGTGAACAACTCAATTATTGCATTGCAACGTTATGATCACAGCGGTGGTTCCAGGTGAACCCACTTGAACCGTTTTCTGGGTTTCATCAATCAACTTCCTTGTCTCCATTTTGATGAGCCCCAGTTGTTGTAAAAGGCCCATTAAAACCCCGTGCTCCCACTTCAATCGGTAGACAGGTGGCCTCCCAGCCCTGTCCTTGCATAGTTTGATTAATGCCTCATACTAGTTTTCCTTCCTTATCCTCGCAATCTCCATACCAGATTCCAAACATTCAGTTGACTCGAAATACTTGAGCTTTTGCGAGCCATTGCAAAGGACATCATGTCTGGCCTCTTGTTCATTTCAACAAGCAGTTTATATCCCTCTCCTTTCAAATCGACCTCCATAGTCCAATGTGCCATTGCACTCTGGGTCATCAACTGTTCTCATTGACTATGGTGTTGCCTTCTGTCCTTCCTTGTGGAAGTTTATTGGCCGTTTCTTGTCAGGTACCTGAGGTTTCCTCCTACTCTTTATTTTGTCTAGTTTCCAACCTCTCGGCACTCCTCCGTCCTTAATCCGATAGGACTCTCCCAGTTGCGTCAAAAAGAATGAATTGACTACAAACAGAAACACAAATATAAAAAGAAAAAATATACACACATCTCTTTTTAAAAACGATAAGAAGTTCAAATACTCGTTAGCTGGAATTTCTTTCAGTTGCGCACCAAAAAGGGTTTGGAACGGCAATTTTCACAAGACTGGCGCATTAGGAGGCAGCAGATACTTCTTGTATCAAAATAAAGATGGTACTGTGAAAATCAGCCCGCTCTCTTACCAAATGAAGGGCCCTTAAGATTTGCACAGAAATACAATACAACACATACGCTTGGTTGAGTCTTCTTTATTAGAGTTCAACATGATGTATCGCGATCTTAACTTGAATCTCACCATTCCTAGGGCAAAATCGATCTAGAAACGGCGTGTTCATTACTCTCGAGAGTCCATAAGCCACTGTGCACAAAATCATGACCAGACTTCTACTTCTGGATACACCCCTGCTTCCCAAAATCGGGATCAGCAATATTTGACTTCGTGAAAATGGGGATGAACCTCGTACCTTAATGTGATGTGCCCCTGTTGAGCTTCAACCCGTGAAAGCAAGGACATCATGGATCTTTAACCTGAGTTATACACCCGAATGGCACCCATGGTTAGGTGCACGCCTGCTGAGTTTCAAACCTTTCCAGTTGGATTGGAGGTGACCCTTTCCATAAAGTATACAACAAGAAGGATGCCTCGGAAAATCCGTACTTGCCTATATGCTCCTTTTTCTATATACGTGCACGTTTTAACGTCGCACGACATTCACTTTGCTCTTTGTAAGTACGTTGAAGACTATTCATTTACGGTGCACAATGTTATGTCTTTTTCGATGTTTGTGTGTTTATGCCCCTGTCCACGTAGTTAGACGTGCCCTATTTGCAAATATTAAGGCGTACATGTATTTCAGCATGTTTACGCACAAGTGCATTAATGAATTGTCAAAATGTCAAAGTTACTCATGTGCATCAGAAACTTCTGAATTGTCGTAATTCAAATCAAAAGTAACAATTAAGTTAAAATTGCTGATTACTTAAGGCCAATAAACATGGGTCGTTCTCAGTCCTTATTTAGATTCCATGATCACTTTACCTATTGACTTAGGTATATACATATGTTCCTCATTTATCTCTACCATTCCTTTTATAAAGTGCATTTTATCAAGTAACTTTCAGCATCAGTCTCATCAATAACAGAGAATTACATTAACGTAACCAAAAAAGTAGAAACAGCACATCCGAAATATTAGGGCAAAGAAAGTAAATAAAACAATATCAAACTTTATCATCAATGTAGTTGTCGTATTCTTGCCAAGTGGGAAACGTAATCTGCTTATAGAAATTACCACCAGGCTGGTAGTTTCCTTTAAATCATCTTTATAACGTTTCGTCAAACACTTTTTGCATCTTTAGATTTATCGTGGACGTTAACTACACAAATATAAGTAGTAGTTTGCAGCAACATATACCATAACAACATAAAAGATGATTAGGCGGTGTGCAAAGGTGTATGAAACATTAACAAGCGTTCATTGAGGGCATGGTCATACCGAGTCCCAAAAGGGAGACGTATAGATACCAATGATTACTACAAGAAAGAGAGGTGTAATAATTTGGTTGGCAGGAGATGAAATTGTTTGTTAAGCTACTGTCAAACTTTCATGACTAAGTAAACTGCTAGGATAACAAGGGGAAGACATGTTTGGAATCTTCAAAGAAACTATGATGTCCTGACAAGTTCCAGTATCCTAATGTGGTGTGAATATTGTTTGTCTGCCTTGAGAAGTGGTCAGTGTATGATTTAAAGTGTTATTGCAAGGTAAGAAATATCAGAGAGATCTTATCAGAATCACAAAATGTCAGAAGACTTATAAGGATAAAAAAGTATTATTGGAATACCAAAACGGTAAGGTCTAGCCATTCCACAAGTGCAAAGTTAGAATGCCCACAGACGACAATATTTAAGGTCAAAATTGGTTGCCATGTATTGTCATGGACGTATCAAAGTGGTATGTGGCATGCTGTTAGGATTTAAATTCGCATATAAAAGGTGGGACTCAAAGTCCCTCTGCACCAAAGTATGAGACTCATCACTTTGTACACCCCTGATTATTACCATCATCATTGCGTATTCATTGACTTAGTCAATATAATGATGTCAATAATCAAACCCAATTACTCTCAATCAGAACTTTTCTTTAAGACTGTCAAGGTCTTTTTCAAAATTTCAAGGCTTAATTGTAAGATCCTGCATCACAGTGCCAATACATGCTGTTTTTAGCCATTCTTTTCGTTTTTCGCAGGTTCACAGACTTTTTTCAGTACCATTGTAGCTGGTATATCTTTTGGCAGTCAAAAGGTACCCAAACCATGCCAAATGTCTTTTTGCACTTTTCAAGCACCATGGCTAATGGAAGTCCATAATTTTTTCAAACTGTCCAACCCACCAAAGTGCTCGCCTTGAGTTGTCTTGCTAACTGATCTGCTGACTCTTTACTTTTACAAGCTTATCCCGCCGTTTAGAAGTGTCGCAAATGCCTTGAAAATTGTTGAAATAGATTTCTGTTCCTTTATATTGCTCTGGTCCAATCTATTTTAACCATCTGCTGCAGGCTTTGATGGGAAGAATATAGCAGAGGTACGTACTTACCATCACATACCTGAAGCCGTTCGGGCATGCAATGGCGTGTGAACTTTTTTTTCGTTAGAATCTACAATCGTTGAAGCAAATCTACCTAGGACTTGAAATACAACTTAAATATAATCAATGACGATTAATAAATATCCTGCACTGAAATCTATACGCAGGTGCTTAGATTTTATGTTGAAATAGATTCATACAGTAGAGCAAAAGTAACGACGTACAAATGTAACGCATGATGAAGATGACGTCAACATGTTATGATTTAGACAAGTTCTATTTTGTAGCATCCTCGTTACCCAGCGTAGCTGATTCCCATGGCAGGGTTAGGGAATTTACTAGGAAGCTAGCTCTTTATGAGTGTGAGCTTCCATTACCTTCTCTCACCAATAGTATTTTCTTTTTGGGGACGCGGGTTCGAACTCGCAACCTCTGGCTTGCAAGACCGTTGTCTTATCCACTAAACAGCGGGGACTCTTGACATGTGTATGGAAAAATAAACCTTGAGAGTAAATAAAGCCAGGCGTGTGCTAATTTGTAATCTTCTTTCAGTTTATTTGCACTTTGACAAAACGACGTGTGATACTTTCCAGAACACGTAAAACACCTTTGACTGTTGAAGAAAGATACATGGTGCTGTTAAAGGAAGTTGCACGGTGTTATTAAAGAAAAAATGCACTGTGTTATTAAGGAAAGATGCACGGTGTTATCAAAGAAAGATGCACGGTGTTATTAAGGAAAGATGCATAGCGTTTGTTGCTAAAGAAAGATGCATGGTGCTGTTAAAGAAAGATGTATGGTGCTATTAAACAAAGATGCATGATGTTATTAAAGAAAGATGCATAGTGCTTTTAAAGAAAGATACATGGTGCTATTAAAGGAAGATGCACGGTGTTATTTAAGAAAGATGCATGGCGTTTGTTGTTAAAGAAAGATGCATTGTGCTTTTAAAGAAAGATGTATGGTGCTATTAAAGAAAGATGCATGATGTTATTAAAGAAAGATGCATGGTGCTTTTAAAGAAAGATACATGGTGCTGTTAAAGGAAGATGCACTGTGTTATTAAAGAAAGATAATTGGTGTTTTTTGTTAAAGAAAGATGCATAGTGTTGTTAAAGAAAGATGTATGGTGTTTTTGTTTGTCTTATACTATTCAAGCAAAGACACTTTCTTCGGGCGATATACCAGTACCCATGACTGTCTGTAGCCATGGTGGGTCAGACAGCTTAGCTTTATACAATATTCGCAACGATGACTACTTTGTTGTTCCCCACTGAAATATTTCTTCTCTCTTTTGTTGCTTGGTTTGAAGTGTCGCATGGTATCACTGAGTACTGGATTTCCTTCTGTCCATTAGTAGTGAAAATGTGCGACATTGCGCTAAAAACATACTTAAAAGAGTATGAATCATCGGAAAGGAAAGTATATGTATATGGTAAACTTTTTTATACGAGACATGTATCAAAACTAGCCAATCATAAACAGGAAAGAAAAAAACAAAGACAAAAAGAACAAACAAAGTACTATTGCAAGAGTCCAGATGAAGAAACGAACTCTTTCTGCCTATCGAGTTCTTGTTTTCTTGTTGTGATGTACACAGATTCAAATACACTTAGACAGAAGGACGATCTAGCTATGCCAATTATCCGAAAATTCTCGTCCTCATACATTTTGGCGCATTTAGAATTTTCTAGCAAATGTTGGCTTGCAGCAGAATAGCAGGTAATGCTTTGTTTTATCATTTTCTTTATTTCTTGTATCTGTTTTTTATGATTGGCTAGTTTTGATGGTTGCCATGTATCTGTGCTTTCCGATGATTCATACTCTGAAGAGTATTAGACAAAAAAGGGTTCGTAACATGTTTTTAGCGCAATGTTGCAACTTTTCGATAGGACTTTTAAGTTCTGTACAAAACCTCAATAACGTTTGTGTGTCAATTGTACAAGCACGTATATTTCTCCCACAATTACCATTGTTTCCACGTCTACCGTATGTGTGGCCATTTGCTAGTAAAACTCAGGCATGCATGTTGCCTATAAGTCAGGTAGAGCAACATCTTTCTAACACAAGCATTGAACAATTGAATGGGTAGTCTCTATAATGCTAAGTATTTTCTTTGCTGTTTAAAATCGTCATTGGCAAATGAAAGTCTGTTGATAACAGATCTCATGCCCCAGGGACAGCGAGTCAAAATTGAAGGGATCGGGGCTAATGTTAAAATTTTAGGTTGTAAGTTGGGTTTTCCTTACTTTTCTTTTGGGGAACCTTTTGCTTTGCAAAATTGTAGTTAGCCATGCCCCACTCACCCTGCCTTTTTCACCGGCCCTGTTCATATAAAAGTATAATCTTTATAACTTTGTGCGATTGATTTCTAATTCAAACTGCCTCCTGAGTCATAACCAATCTAAATGAGTATTACTGAATTTTGACATGAGTTTATCTTGGCATCTTGGCTTAGTCTCGATCACCAACATCTGAAACATAGTGCTTGTAAATTACATAAGAGTAACTTTCTATTCTTCTTCATACTTGTGTCTTTGGTGCTTTCTAACTTCTTGTTCAACAATGTGCCAGGTTTATTTGGAAATTAAGTTTTATATTTCGTTTTATTTGCGATTTAGATTTCCCAAATATTCCTTAAATATAAACACTTAAAATGCCGTTGGTCAATGTCCTAGGTATTCCTTACCCTTTACCCTAACTTTCCTGAATGTCGATACCAAAAGGAAAAAGGAAATGAGGTCCCTCAAAGATAACATTGAAAAGATTGGCAGAGATGGAATGCAACAGAGCAGGATGAACAACATGGACCTCTGTCCGCCACGCTGCTGCCAACCGACAAGCCTGGAGAGATGATGCTTGGGCCTTATGTGTCTCCTGGCACTGAGAGAATTAAGGTAAGGTACCTTTTCTTCTGTAACAGAAGAAGCTGACCTTCTTCTGTTGCTCTTGATAACACATTTCAAGGCTGAAATTTTATTTTCTACCGGCTGCATGGCATCTATAAATGCACTGTTTATGGATTCTAGACGCAGGATCAAACCAGTATCCAAAGAACCATACGAAATAGTCGCAAGTGGTAATATATGATTCCAAGTGCAAAAGACTTTGTCAAATAGCAGCCATAGGTTGGTAACTCATACCAGATATCTGTTATATGCAAGTTATAATGTGCTTGGTAAGGCCAATATCATATTACATGCAGGAGCGGCGGAGAGAATCACAAAGTGGGGGACTGACTTGGACTGCAGCTTCGGCTCCATTAGATCAATGCTTGTGAAAAGCAGAGTAAAGTTGTACTTCTAAAAGCACAGTGAAAAATTGACTTGCAAAAGACAAAGGATTCTTTCCTTTCTCTGTGGATGCCCTATCCGATACGGATGTTGGCAACCATAGTTCTCTACAAAGCAGTATCCTTAGCAGCCAGCAGCAACTCGACTTTACCTAAATTAAGACACTTGCTTAGGCTACTGATGCAAGTTAGCCTTAGTCTTTCTCTACTGCGCTTTCCTACAACTGTCTCTGTTTGATAGTTATTATTATAATTCTTTCTGCTTTTGCTCTTGTCAAGACTTCTTCGTTTGACACATATTCTGTCCAGGAAATTCTTAACACTCTCCTGTAGAACCATATCTCTGCAGATTTCAAACTATTTTCCATGGTTGGCGAAATTTTCGAGAGGAGGACAAGAAAATCTTTCTTGTAGGTATTCTGCGATGCTATTGCGTAGATATAAAACAGTATTAGGGAGAGAAGAGAGCCTTACAGCAACCCAGAGCTAAGAACAAAGTTGAATGATTTCGGACATCCAAGCTTTTTCAGGCCCGCAAGTTTTCCAACTAGACTGCACAAGTGACTTGCAAGGCTCAGCCGCACACTGTAATGCTATGTTCACTTTCTGGTGATCAGCCACGATGTAAATGCGTTTTTCACGAAATTTCTTCTGTTGATCCAAGATTTCACCATACCTTATCAGCTATTGTAATGAATTGCAGTTTCATATTAGTACAGACATTGCTGATCATGCACTACATCACTTTGCATCAGCAATCGATGCAATACAAATGCAGACATGATATTGATTATACTATGAGTTAGGCAATCCGACCAGATAGTGTTTTTGAGTGTTTTTTTTCCAAATAGCAAAGCAGTTATACATGTCTATATGGCATTTGTTCAAAATGTGATTGCAGATCCAAACGATCACTCCAAGACTTTCTATTGACAGGATTGTGCATATATAAATATATATACATTTATATATATATATATATAAATACATATATATACATGTATATACACACATAATGTGTATGTGTGTTTATTTATCGTTTAGATGCTGTCTTTAATCCTAATATTATTTTATGTGTTACAAGTATTGAGATTGGATTGACTTTGATTAGACATTTATTAGCAGCTCATAAATTTAAAGGATGTAGTTATAACATATGCCAGTTTGGGGATAATTTTGCTTGCACAGCGTTAAGGTGATCATTGGATCACACGGTTGAAAACACTAAATACAAAACCTAACTGTCCTGCAAGCAACTACAGATTTCAGCTACTGAATACAAAGGTTCTAATTGCAATACAAAAGTCTCTCTTGATGTGTAAATATTGAGCAAAATCGCACGCCAGCTAGTTAAGGGAGCAAATCTATTGGTCTCTGGTCATTAGCAGCTCTGAACGGGTCAGAGATGTGTAAAATAAAACTTGGGTGCACAGTTTGCAAATGAGATCACGTCACGGGTCATGAAATAATGTTACGAAGTATCAGATTGAAGGCAAAGCTAGACTCAACTGTGTGCAACAAATATTGACGCATGATCAAATTTGCCTACTCATTAAGGATGGTAGAGTTGTGATGTAGAGCTGCAAAGTTAACATTTCAACTAGTTTGTCAAAAAAAATAATTCTAACGTTGAGCGAGAACCGTAAAAATCAGACAATTGAAAACGCCAAAGATCAAAAAGTGAGATTTGAACGTGGCAACCGTCACTCCGAGAATACCAGCCCTAAACACATGTTAGGTTGGAGGAAGAACAATTTAATCCCAGTAACATGTAAGAATAGCTGAATAATTAATCGCTAAGAAAAAACTGCCATTTTAGCCAGGGTCTAAAAGAACAGTCTATACCACCATCTTTTAGCCAATTGCTCATTGCGTTTTCAATATTTGAACATTTTTTACGCATTGGATATTGAAGGTTATTAGAGTCCATATGTCAATGAAATTATGCGTACGATGTTAATCTAAAATCATAAACCATTGCCAGATTGGGTAGCCGCCGCAACTTTTGCTTCTTACCAATCCATGCTTCAGTGAATGGCTCTGTCTCGTTAATAATTAATGAGTGAGCAGAGAAAATGTTTGACCAGTCTCTTTGTCTGATAAATCCTCGTATCGTTGAGTTAAGGGCACAAGTTCGTTGGTTAGGTCTTCTCATTAGTTTTAGGGCAGACGGATAGTTTAATAATATTAATGTTAGACAATTGTCTGTCACATCTGATAGGAATACTCAGTATTATGAAGCAAAAATAATTTGAATACAGTGTTGAATTTAGATATGTTACAGAATGCTGGATGCTGATGATTGAACTAAAAGCAGTGATTTGTGGATACACTTGATTTGATATATTACACGCTGTTACCAAGCTCACTCACTCTATCTCATCGACGTTCCCAGATTCTTTCAAGGATCAACTTGTGCATTTGACTGTAATTCTTCATGACTACGATCAAAACTTGGATGCTACCTCCATCTCGAGAATCATGAAGGTTCCAACAGCATTCTTTTTTTTCAATTACAGTGGAGATAAAAACCCTGGAACCTTCTTAACCGAACAATAGCTATGGAATGAACATCTCGGGGCTACTGCCAGAGTTACTGATGAACGTATAAGGAGATAGCGTCCGTGGATAATTTGACATTACTGTATCAAAGTGGAGAAGCGCGTCAGTTAGTGGTGCGATCAAGGTAGATAATTTTGAAGCTAAGGCCATTACTGTCTTTAGTGGATTATCCTTGATAGGCGCTTATACGATGAGTGCTTGGGTTGGTTCTCTTCCTACTTCAGCTCCATTATCGCTTAGCCCTGAGAATAAACCAAAAGTTGGCCAAGTGGACTGTGCAGTTTGCGGAGATAAATCGTCAGGAAAACATTATGGGGTGTTTACATGTGAAGGTTGCAAGAGCTTTTTTAAGCGTAGTATACGACGGAATCTTGCCTATACATGTCGAGCTTTTCAAAATTGCCCTGTGGATATTAACCACCGTAACCAATGTCAATATTGCAGACTTAAAAAATGCATCAAAGTTGGGATGAGGAAGGAAGGTAAGTTGTTATCTTTTCATTCTTTTCCTTCGTTAACGTGATGCTACACAACAGTGCATGAATGGGACTGTCATATAAGTTAATCAGTTAATCCATAGTCTTGTTAATATTATTCAATAAAATCCCAAAATTTCATTTATATGAGTGCAGAATGTGTTACAGTTCGTCCAGAACTAGCATATGAGTATCATCCTCTTCTCATGGCTCAGTATTTTTGGATGTATCTGTTTGCATCACTCAGCTGCATCTGGCAAGACAAACTGAGATTGTTCCAAGCTGAGTTTTTAATCATTTGCCTCCAATTACCTATGAGATTTACATTGGTTACAAAATTATTTTGAAGTGGGAAATATCTTCCCTTTTGAATTCGAACTTTTTATGCTCGGCTGCTTACTTTGGTAAGTAGTATTGATACACATTTGCAATGATCTTTTGTTAACCTTAAACACTTTATAATGTAATTGGAAGGGTCGTTTAAATTTGTCATATTTATAGATACATAATACTTCGTGCTAAATGAAAATGAAAATAGATTTGCCATAAAGGAGAACATTCCTGCTGCTAAATTTTGTTCTTTGGTAACGTTCACCTTCTAGGAACTCATCGAATTAAGAAAGTCTTACAGATGTCCTCATTTAAAGTCATTTATTTTAAAATCATCAATCGATGTAACAGTTATGCAAATGATCAATGCCATTATCTAAGCATTTGCTTGCATTACCCAATAATCGCTTTACCAAATTATTTTTATACAACTGTGATCAACAAGCACAGTTTACCGTCAAGCACGTTGCAAGATATTAAATACAAGTTTGTATTTTGTATTGTGTATTCGATGCTGGACATAGATATACATATATATATACATATATATAGTTAACGCAAGTATCTGCTTATTTAGTACATGCAAAGATACATAGAATATTGCATAAGCTGCAAAAGTACATTACCACCGACAAAGAAACACAATCAATTGGATTCACATTACATGCCAACATTATTACTTGTAGCACAGCAAAGGACATGTGGCACGTGAAAGTGAATCTCATTATATTCAAAAGACTATCATACATTTATTGATTTGCTTGCTAATTAGAATAGAGTAGATACTACAAGAAGAGATGTAAATGAGAGATATGTCTTCTATATATCAACTGGGGGAGGTTTTAAGTTCTGCAATTCGGGACCGGCCCCTCTTTTGCTGTTCCCACTAGCTACAAACACAACACTGTCTCAGTTTATTCCCATTAAAAACTCCATTTCTTTTTCATAATCGTGTCCCAAAATACAACCAGCTTGAAGGTAGACAACTGCCGTCAAAGCAAAGTATGTGGTCACTAATACATCCTTTCCAAAATGAAAAGCTGAAAAGCGCCACATGTATAGTTGTTTTATATCAATTCAAGGTAGATTCATAAGCCTTTACAGCACTCCAGGGTATTTTTCCAATTGTCTCAAAATGCCATGATAAATATTTGACTTCCCACTGACATTTATGTCTTGTAGTAGCCTAGTATTTTACAATTTCTCAAAGAATATTTATCATCAAAACTTGACCTTAAATAGCTAACTCTTGATCATAACGTACGTTGATGCGCTGAAACTTAAAACGGTCAAACAGTTATTCCTAAAGGTGAATCCAAACACCTTGATTTTATGACTTTCGAAAATGTGTTGTTACGCTATAAGATATCAACAATTTCCTTTACACTTTGTAAACATATGAGTCAAAAAGAAAATTATACATATATATAATTGGTGTCTTATATCATTGTATATATATAGTTTGCTGATATATAATATATAGTTCGAGCCCGGTCGGCTCCCACTTAGCGCAGCTATTGTGGTATTGCCCACTCTTGACCAATATATGAAAAGCACTCTGTCTGTTGAGATACTACATATATCTGACACTGATGAATAGCTGCAACAATAGCTGCATCGAGAAGGAACCGACCGGGCTCCAGCATGTAATCCCATCAATTCAAGAAATATAACACAAATGTAATATGTTTCTACTTACCAAGTTCATGTGGCAGTTCGTGGCATA
>JANTCA010000192.1:0-12880 GCA_024741275.1 Chironex yamaguchii
ACAGATAGGCAGTAATATTGTGGCTGGGATGTTTTATGTCTCATATGACAATCGTTTGCTGACATTTTGATATAAATTTCCTTTTAAATGCATAATTGATGCATTACAAATTAAGGTAAAAAAAGGTAAATTTTTGAGATTGATGGATTTAATTTTGAAAGTTAACTATTTCCAAATTGAATGTAGCATGTAAAATATGTGCCAATATGTGTATATTTTTTACTTGTATTACCCTCTGAACTCTTGGATAAGAATAGTAGTGAAAATGATTTTTAATAGTTCGGTAAACTTTAAACAATATGTTTATTCTTGCTTTCAATTTCACACTAATGAGTCAATTAGCTACTAACTTAGAAAAAATGTCATTTTCTTCAATTTAGAAGACCTTTGAAGTTACAAAATATGCATTATGATTTCATTCTTGCCAATATTATTGGGGATCAAATGGTAAGTATTTTACAACCAATTTTTACTTTACTTGTGATTTTTGGTTTTACCCCTGATTTTGGCTCCTAAAAACTGTACCTTAGTAGATAGTAACAGTATTGGATCACTGTCATAGCAATATTTTGGTACAGAGTATATGGTATGATTGAATGCCGCTAATATTTATTTTTATTGACTCCAAATTTCTGATCCTGTAAACAATAAACCTATCTTACATAAAACACCGATTTTGAAACTTTCATATGTTAAATGTGCAGAATGATGACTTAACTTTAGCCTGTTTGTACACACAAGTAATGGAGTATCTTTGGTTCCTTTTCTTCCTTGTCTAGATAAGACAGCACTTGTGATGTATTGACCCAGACCACAAAATCAAGACATTCGTGATATTCACGGTGCTGCAGATAGCAAAATTAGCAAAAACATATAACTGCAATGTACAGCATGATAAACTATATTTTGAACTTTACGTCCATCATCAGTTCCAATCTTAAAACAAGTGCTATAGCAAACAAGAGGTCCTTAGAGAATATAAAACAAAAGGTGCTCCTTAAATTACAGTAAAACAATAAAATGAGATGAAATAACACACACTTTTGCTGTTATTTTTATTGTTACTTTTACTTATATCTTGATAATTAATTCTTTGTTCCTAAACTCATCCTATGTGTTCAGTTCAGGTTTTAGATCCCTGATGTATAAGGCTTCCAAAGTAAGCAAATGATCCAGACTTTTTGTTGTTGTATCTATAACCTCAATATGTTGAAAACTAACCTTTTGTTTGACACAGTTCCAGAAATGGGATTTGACTGCACCGTCCCTTTTGTTTTTGCATTCATTAAAGCAAGTAATCAAATGTCGTCTTGTTTGACCAACATAGCAGGAAGTGCATCCTGGACACATGATTTTATACATCACTCTGCTGCTAAGTTCCTTTCTTACCGGTGGTTTCAAACTTGGAAGTGTTGTCTTCAGTTTTCTCAAGGTATCAATTGGTTGTATTGGTGCTCCCAAGTTTTTTAGCTGCTTCATGAAGTTATCTGTAACATTACCAATGTATTATATTACAAATTCTGCATAGCTAATTACAAAGCTAGGATCATGCGATTTTCTAGGAAGTTATCTCTTTGTAAGAATGTTCTCTAGTTACCTATCACAATGGACCTTGTTCTTTTAGGGGTAGGACTCAAACTGGAACCTCTAGTTTGCAATATTTTTTATTTTCAGACCAGCTTATATTTTGTAGTTTTTCCTTAAATATTTTCCTTAACCATTCTAGATCATTGATTCTTGTCAGTGCTTCTTAATTCTTGCAAATCTGAACTATACATACACTTTGAGGCCAAGTTTTTTGAATATTTGACCTTTCATATACAAATAGTACAAAAATAAAAGTTTCTTAAGTTTCTTAGCATTTGTACAATTAGACTGATGAGTTTTTCTTTCAGTATTATGCTAAAGTATGACCACGTGCCCTAAAAGGAATAATTAGATTTTGTTAAGCCATTAAGAAAAAAAAAGGAAAGCCAAACATTAGTCATGAAACGAAAATAATCTCCTTCAATGTGTATAGACAACTTGACCACAGCAACCCTTAGATATACCATAATGCAATATATTAATTTCAAATATATGTGATATTTGTTACTACACAAAGGAAATTAAAATTGTGTGCTGTCTACATGTTAATAAATAATCATATTACTAAAAGAGTTTAACTGATATGTCCAAGATGTAGTGTAAACAATATGATCATCATGGCGGTTGAAAATGGTGCTTAAGTTTTATAATAACAGACAACTGATTTCCGACAACTTTTATTGGAATATGAATATCGTGACTATAGCATTTGCATCTGCGTTATTTTTAATACATGTTATCTTTATTTCCCTAAGACTAGAATGGAAGACAGGGGCTGCCAACCCACTGTCTGAGGGCCTTATTTAGCTGGGTAGGCCAAATTTATTCTGGCTGGTATATGGGTGGCACCTGGTATTCACCGAGGTAATCATTGATTACCCATTTTGATGACACAATGAAGCCAGAGAATATTTTATTATTGGCCATGTCTGGCGATAGATGACTTGACCTTTTCAAATATAGGTTTCATGCATTGAAGACATTTTAGTTTTCAATATTTCACGTGCATCTAGAAAGTATCTCTTGAAAGCCATCGAAACATTCGTGAGTAAGCAACCTTGTATTGATAATTTTGGCTCTATTTAATAATGCACTCTTACAAGTCAATTTCTTATGAGTCAGGACAAACAAAGGATATTATTATTAAGGTAGTCAAAAAAATCTTTGATTATGTTGCTCTCTTTAAGGCTCAATACGATGCCAGTGAAGGCCAATAAATGGATGAAAGCCTTGCCAGTGTCAAGTTTGAATGGAGTCGTGAAATAATTACTAAAATCCGAAGTATCAGAAATTAGGAATGGAAACTACAGAAAATCAAATTTAAACTTTATCATCAATTCGACTCCTTCAGTTATGTTCCCTCTTTATAGCAAATCTACATTTGATGTATGATTTCAGTACTTTTTAAGGGTTTCTAAGGTGCAGCAATTCAAAATTTTCTCTAACAATATTTGAGACCTCATAGATTTATGTGGTACCTTTGAAGAATTCAGTGGCTCCCTTTATGAATTCTCAGTAATAACATATGGTTGCATAATATTTGCCATAATGTTTTTCAGAAGTGTCACCGGAAACCACATTAAAAGGCTCTTCCATTTTATTTCCCAAATTTAGGCTTCTTTTTAACCGCTTGTTCACACTTGATGTGAGAGCATATAGTACTCGCAGAAAATTTGGCAATGCAAATTAAGTTAAATTCGCCAAGTTCTTATTAAAGGATAGCTAAAGAAGACATGAAATACTAGGTAATTTTGCGGATGTATTCCACTACTGTGTAGCAAAAAGGTGACTGACTATCCTAACAAAAAGTCGACTTGTGTATATTTTTAGAAAGAGTGGGGAAATTATGCAAATTTGAGTCGCTACAAGAGTACCTAAACTATTTTATATTTATTTTACTTCGTCTTAGTGATTTTGTTACAAATTTGTCTCTCACATGCTTTCAGGGGCCACAAAACTCAGTGAACAATGTACTTTCAAAAAATGAAAGAGAAAAAGCCATCCTCATGACCTTCCTATGCGGTTTCTTTTCTTTAAATTTAAATTCCAGGTTGCTTGCCCATTTCGAAGTCTTGGTTGTGAACATGTTGGCCAGTTACAGCTTTTGTCATCACACAAGAAGTCATGCTCATTCAACCCAGAAAATCTTCCTATTTATTTGAAAGGCAGTCCATCTGGAATATCGTCTGTTCCTGCTGGAAAGTCAGGATCGTTCAATGGTAAGTGTTCCCCTTCTAAGTTACTTCTGTTCAAGGCTGCAGAGAAATATGACGAGAGGGTATCACCTCATGATCCAACACCTCGATGGTCCGACACATCGATAATTTCGATAGTTCTTGATATCTATCAGAACACCTGAAATTACATAACTTTCTCCCGTCTCTTAAATTTTTTACTTGCCAGATTGTATCTTTCTGTAATGGAGTGTCCCACAAAAATTATAATAATCTATTAATCATGGTTAGGATCCGCGAAACCTACAAAACTACAAGACATGTGTCGGACCATCCAGACGGGCCCGATCAGATATATGTGTAGTAAATCTATGTGTTTTAAGTAATATAGGATGGTGCCTGCTGCCACGAACTGTATCCATTGCCTTTATAGTAAGTAGGGCACTAGCACTTTATTACTGACATCGTTTTATCGTACAATGGCATACAAATATATACCAAGGAACTACTATCCAGAACTTTGCGATTAACTAAGCAGTTTATTACAAGCCACAACCACCAATACTCGCACTGAGCCTTTGTTCTAACAAGAACCACGTTACGTTGTATTCCATTTGACTAAGTGATGACAAGATCAACGTTTCATCGTGACTGTAAGCGTTTTTTCTGCCTGCTGAAGGTAGTAACAGATAAAGAAACGTCCTGGAGGCTTTGAGGGGCCAAGATCGATCAAAATTGATTTGGCAATTGAAAATTATCTTCCAATTCAGCATGCCAATGGACTTCGCATGGTTTTTTAACATGAGGAATGTTTTCGTGCAAATGCCATTAAGGAGTAGTTGAAAGTCCCACTTCCTGAGCTATATGTAAGCGAGTCAGTAGCCTGTAGCCCCGCAAAATTGGTTTCAAGCAATATTATATCAGAATGTTACTCTCAAGTCTCGCATAATCGTTCCCCCTCCCAATTGTTAATTTTTGGGCCATTCTTATTCCAACCCCCGTTATTAATTTTAGCCTTTTTGTCCATGCTTTTTTATTTCAGCGCAGAAAATAATAACGCAAGATAAAAATAAAAAACTATTCTATTGTTAGCTTGGATTCAGGTATTTTTAGGGTCTTTAACTTCTTGGCTATTTTATTCTTAAAAGATAGAACATTTTTAGCGCGAACAGAGAAGCCAATCTGTAGTATAAAAAGGGAAGGAAAATGTTATTTTTCTAAATTTTTCAAACTAATTAGTAAAACGTTCTTTATTTAAATATTCACAACGGTTTTCTATTCGGAATCCTTTCTACACCAAGGAAGCTGTATATAGGGCTTCGTCAAGTACTTGTCCACATAAAGAAACATCAGAAACATCGTAGAAACATCAGTACTATTTTTCCAACCTCGCTATTAGTGATATTAGCGCATTGTCGAATCCCCCAATTATTCCAACCTCGACTATTATTCGGTATTCGCGAGTAGGTTACAGGTAGAAATACTTATCAACAATACTCATTTAGTTATGTTTATCAAAACGCTCATTCAGTTATGCAATTATTTAACGTCAATTCAAAATCAGTCGGCGCCTGTTATGCTGTTCAATAAAAGTGATAGCTTTATTTTCTTCCTCTCTGTAAAGTCAAGTGTCAACTTGAATCTTCGCCTCTATGTACGGTTAAGCGACAACAGTTATTTCTGCCTTTCTGTACGGGAGAGTAAAAACTTTCGTCTTTATCAGACTCTACGGTCAAGTGCCAACTTTTGTCTTCGTCTCACTTTACTATAGTGACAACTTCTGCCTTCTTTGCTTTGTGCGGAACAGTGACAACTTTAATTCTGCTTTCTTGTACGGCAAGGAAAAAATTCCATCTTTGCATCTCTGTACTGTATATTGCCAGTTTCATCTTTGCCGCTCTGTACAATAAAGGTAACGTCTGCCTCTACTGTAAAGTAATAACTTTCAAATTGGCCTCTTTGTACGGTACCGTGACTACTTTGATCTTTGACGGTTATGGATGATTAAGTAACAACTTCAATTTTTAACTTGCTGTACTCAGAATTCAAATCTAGGTGAAAAGCTTTTAACTACTTAGCCCTTAGGGTTCGCTGAAATCTAAATGTATCACAGAGATTCTTGAACCTCTATTTACAGGAACTCAAGACGAGTCGTCGGATGAGGTCGAGCACGCACTTCCAACTGTTGGGAAACCTACTCTGAAAATGCGATTGTTTACTGCCAACACCAAGAAGAAACAGCTTTTGGAGTCAATGTTTGACGGGCGAAAGCACTCCCCCCGGACCGATGACGCAAGTGACCACGAGAATTCACCTCCAAAAGGATCAGTTTTGATTCGTTAGCATGGCAAGTAGGAAAATCCTTACAGACTTTATTATCATATTTGTAATAAATTGTAATAAATAGTAACTAATTGTGATAAATATTGCACATTTTCCAAATATTTCAATAACGCTCAACGCAGCTGACTTACTTCGCAAGGTCTACGAAGTGGAAAAAACCGAGGCTAATTTAGTAACAGCAAGTTTACCGCAAAGCTGTTTTTACTGGTCGGTACATTCGTTAGGATTTTTTTTGTTAAAAGGAGCAAAATCTACATCATAAGAACTATTGTTCGTAGAGCTATTTGTATCTGTTCATACTCTGAAGAGTGTCAGACGCAAAAAGGTTTTTTGTTTTAATGTAATGTCGCAAATTTTCAAGGCGATTTTCAAGTTTTGTAAAACAAAAAAACTCTATTTTTCCCAATTTTGTTTTCCGTATTTTATATTTGTTAGCGTTAATTTATTTATTGGCGGCATACTAAAACTGATTATTGTAAATCAAGCACACGAGTGACAGGGGGAATACGCTTCCAAAAGATGATAGACTTAAGGAAGAACAATTAGAGAACATTATAGACTGAAAATGGAAGAAAATTTAAAAAGCCGCAAGTCTGAATCAAAACTTATTGGTTCTTATGAAAAAAAAAGAGTGTAATTTTATTTAGTCATGACACAGATAACACGAACACGACAGAACAAATAATCTACTAAGATATCGACACGCAATAAATAACTGTGTTAAAACTCAAATTTTGTTTTAAATAATGCACTCACAGCAGAGAGGATGTCAAAGAACTGCATCAGATCAAGCCTACATCAAAGAATGGTTGCAGATATACCTATAAACGCCTAACATTTTCGCGTCCTGTAATGAAGTGCGTACACGACTTGGAAAACCCAAAACTCTCCCTTTGTGCAAGCATACCATTTGCGATGAGCCCCATACGCAAGTACATACATCCATACCTAAATGCGTTTCCTCAAACAAACTTGAATATGAATATGAATATGTCTGATGTAATCGTTGATGGTCAGAATTATACAATCCGTAGTTTAATGACGTGCTTTCCTTAGCATCGTCTCTAAAGACACATTATCTTGTAAACTAAAATTAGTTTTCTTTTGCTGGACATCCGTTCGGTTTTAGTTTTGTTTCCTTCGCTTTCACGTCGTTGACACCACATGCTAATATTCGGCTACGCGGTACATGTGTCAAGTGCATCTAGTAATAGACCAAGACCCCGTTTACATTGGAACGGACCCAAACGGATCCGCACCAAAAACAAGCACGGATAGCCTTTCCGCTTACACTGATACTGATGTAGCTTCCAACCCAACGATAAATTGAAGTGCAAAGAAATTAACTTTTGTCATTTATTTTTCTCCTCTTTCTCTCTCTGTGTGTCTCGTTTTGTTGTTCCCCCAATTTCTTGGATGGACCTTCGTTATCAACATCCCTTACTGGAATCTGAAACTTGTTAGCTACATTTTCCGTCCATAAACACAACTCAACCTTGTGTGGTGTCCAGTCCTTTACTCGGTCTATCATAAAGGAGGAAACGTTAGATACATTGGTCATATGATCATGATAACTTTCGTTTCTACCAAGAGGCTCTACATCTAAATCTAAGTATCTATTTAAATATCTACATCTACCTACGTATAGATTTTTCAAAAAATAAAAACATCTCACATATCAATAATTCTTCTACATATAAAGTATCTCCTCAGACACAGCGCTTTGATGTACTTGTCAAGAGCATTACCACAAAAAGCTGTCCTAAGCTGTACTCATTTTAAATACTTTTTAAAGAAACATTTTAGTCAAACTGTGTCGACAACTTTTATTAAATATCCTACGTATTTCTTTTAAGTTTGGTATTTATTGGTTACTTCTTTACTTTGCCTGGACAGACATTGATAACAGCATTGATAAGTTGAAGTGTTTTATCCAGGGTAAACATTCGCTACTATTATCATCACGGCACAAAGACTTTCAAAGCCTTTGCCATTACGCGACGAATTCCAGCGGGTGGTAAGGTGGCTATTTCATTAGAGCAATGCTGCCCAGCATCCCTGTGCAGGAAACAAGAAAAGAGACAATGAAAATCAAATTTCTCTGTGGCTCTCATTAAATGTCAGCGGCCACGGCGTCGATAAGTGTACTCAATAGGAATCCCTTTTATTATTTGAAAACAAGACTACGAGTGATCTCTCTTTCCTCAAAAATATAGAATATCAACACCCACAATGACCTTAAAGAAAAGACTTCATAGCTTTCGTTTCATACTGCTGAATATCCTCCATTTGGCAGAACGTGGCTTTCCACATCTATGATACATGATGATAAAAATTACAACCCTAGGTAACATAACGAAGAAATTTAATCTACGTCCGATAAACTGTCCTGGAAGACGTCGCTTTGGGAATAGGAAATTTATACTCCAACGCTATCTTGACGGTAAACACCATGAACTGTTAAAATTCAACTAGCACAGCCATCACCCTCCGGGAGAAAATTAAAAACTTTCAAACGAAGGACAACTTATTTCTTTGAAGTTTTCACTTCTGTCTTCTTCGGCAGCAGCACTGCCTGAATATTGGGCAGAACACCTCCCTGGGCAATAGTTACCCCAGCAAGTAGCTTATTTAACTCTTCGTCGTTGCGAACAGCAAGCTGGAGATGCCTCGGTATTATTCTTGTTTTCTTATTATCACGCGCAGCATTTCCAGCAAGTTCTAGAATTTCCGCTGATAAGTACTCCAGCACAGCAGCGAGATAAACTGGTGCTCCAGCACCAACTCGCTCCGCAAAGTTCCCCTTTCTAAGCAATCGATGTACTCGTCCCACGGGGAATTGGAGTCCTGCCCTTGATGATCTCGTTTTCGATTTAGCTTTGACCTTTCCGCCTTTTCCTCTACCTGACATGATAGTAAGCTCCTTTGTTGTCAGCTGATTACTACAACTTTAGAAGGACCGTCAAGATATGAAGACTAACTTTGTTTACAATTGGAAAGGTTTAAATACCTGCGACGTCACAAGATTGGATCGAAAATTAACCAATGATATTTGCCAGCCATGAAGAAAATTCGTGAATATTTAAAGGGGTGATGTGACAACACGAGGAGACGAGCCAATTGAAAAGTCGTTCCAGACTATTTCCGTTATTTTGGATCCCTTCACTTCAGTCTTAAGGAGACAAAGCTTCCTACAACGTTGTCCGTTCAAGCAAATTTTTCAACGTGCGCCGAGTCGATTCCAAGATGTCTGACACTCAACCAGCAGCAGCAGCTACCAAGGGAGGAAAACAAGCTCCCAAGGTCGCAAAGAAAGGAGAAAAAAAAGCTGGAATTGGCAAAAAAGGTCTCAAAGCTGGAAGCGACAAAAAGAAACATAAGCGTAGAAAGGAGAGCTACTCGATATACATATATAAAGTCCTAAAACAGGTGCACCCTGATACTGGAATTTCCAGTAAAGCAATGAGCATTATGAACTCCTTCGTAAACGATATTTTTGAGAGAATCGCGTCAGAAGCCTCGAGGCTGGCTCACTATAATAAGAAAGCTACGATAACTTCAAGGGAGATTCAAACTGCGGTAAGACTGTTGCTCCCTGGAGAACTGGCAAAACACGCAGTAAGCGAGGGCACTAAGGCCGTAACTAAGTATACTAGTAGCAAGTAAATCGAAAGGATTTGGAACTCTACATTTTTTTGCAACATTTTACAAATACAGTATAGGTGGTGGCCCACCCTTTGGAACATCCTCACTGCCGTCGAGATCTGTGAAATTGACCAGAAAGCTCTGCCCTCTGAACTTATACGAGTTGCTCATTAAGTTATCAACGCTGTTGAGACTGCAGGGACGGACGCGAAGGGAGCTGGCGACGGTCGATGGAACGAGACGGATCTGGAACAATCGTAGCCTTGTTCGGACACTACTGCCCTTCATAGGGCTGTCATGTTGGTTGAAACGAAGTAATGTAGATCAGTATAAAGTAGGCTTTGACCTTGTCTGAGAGTACATATATTGGGAAGAGCGCAGTCTGTAGTTCAAATCCCGTGTCCTCGACGCTGAGGGTAATGTGCTCGACGTTGGGTTCTCAAACCCTATCTGTACATTATTTGACAGTTGTAAGCATCCTGTACCGAATAGGCTCTAGTATTTCAACTGTATAAAGTATCGGGTTACATTCTAGTGAGTTGATATGAAAACATTAAACTGGAAGTGATCAAATTGACTGATATCTACTAGTACCTACCTTTGGAATTCAACTGTTCCGATTTTGCTTCAATGTCTGAATTGAAAGATACGTAGGTGTTCAAGTTGTATTGAATTGAGCCCTTTTGCACTGCTGACACTGCTTCATCCGCCATAAAAGCGTAGTGCTCTGGCCACTTTGCACACAGAATGGCTACAAAGAGATAAGGGCATTGTCGTGCAACCTTTTTAAACTAAAGTGACAATTAGCACCATTAAGACAATGGTAAAAGCATCGGGGAAACTTGTCAATACTACTGGTGATATGCTTTGGTAGTCAGTGCAATTATGTAAAATCTAGCATATAAAAATTTAAAAGACCGCAAGAGTGTTCATTATTTAATCAACATTTACATAAATCTATATTGAGTACATCAACATACGTACGGCATACGAGTACGGCATCATGGTAATCAAAACAAGAGGTAATACCTACCAGATGCAGTAGCAGGACCTACCCCCTTTAACGCAGTCATTTCCTTGATGGCTTTACCAATATTACTGGACTGAGAGAACGACCTCATGGAAGTCTGTATCACTTCATCTTCCTTGTTTGCAGCAACCAGGTCTGTTAGTCGTGGTCTAAACTTTCCTCTCTGCAAGCAGATTCCAAAAAAGACATGTCTCTTAATATATTAAAATAACGTAGGAGACACCTGGCCTAACTATTAAAAATAATAGCAATACCTGGTTGCCTAAAGACTCACTGGAATATGATGAATTGTTTGTTTAGGTTATTCACTGACTACTTCTATGCTTTACTGATGACAATAAATATATTTACAGTATAATTGTCTTTTATCACCAGGGCAAACTTAATTATAATTATAGTCAAATTGACCTCTAGGCTTGGTTCTTGGCAATGTTTTAAATTTGTAGAAAATTGCAAATATCAAAAGTAAGCCACATACCATCAGTTTCCATTTCATTAACTTCACTAACTCTTCCTTTGTAACATGTGGTGGTGATCTCCTCTCTATATCCTGTGGCAATTTATTCTGAAACCTGGCAAGGGGTGGAAGAATGGTGCAATGATTAGAGAGAATCAGCTGACCTGAGCCAAAGACAAATCAGTAGGTCAGAAATGATCAGCAAACTCAGTGATAAGTGCAAAGTAAGCTATTGTAGTGATGAAGAACCACACGTAATGTACTCTTTACGCAACTGAACAGCAGAGAATGATACAGAATAGCAGGTCTTAGTATAGGTGACCCAACAAATTTACGTATTTACACATTACTATCCTTCAGATAACTGTTTATGCAGACAGTCCAGATTATCGAAATAAACAAAGTCTTTGAACTGAAGACAACGTATTCACGTAGACAGGCAATAATGTAGGGACTGCCTGGATAAAGTACGGGAGGTAGACTGGACGGAGGGAGGGCTGGCTGCACCTTGAATGGTAGAACACAACAGGGAGAGAGAGACAGGGTGTCACTGAGGACTCTGATGATGGTCTAATGATGGTGGTGGTGATAGTTGATTATATCTTCAACAAAGTTACTTGGCTATTGTCAACCAACATTCGTAGATACATAAGGAAAACAAATATGATTGACTTTACTAAAGCACAAAATGTGGGCAATGCCAGTTAAATAAAGAAACCAAGAAATCACAGCATGAAGCAATGTACATTTCCAAGATGACATATTTCCTAATGCAGCTGCAACCACACTGTTACAAATTCATCAAAGATGACATCACTTTATCAAATAGAACCACTGAATGTTTTAAAAATTATTTTATTCACTAATTGTCCACTCCCTGATGGTTAATTTTTTATTTTTTTCCACCCATGACATTCTTCTTCCAGCCCACCCATTATACATTTTTAGCCTTTTTGCCCATATTTTTTTATTTCATTGCAGAAAATAAAAGGTTTAGAATGAAAATAAGGCATTCTAGCCATTGTTAGCCTGAATGCAGGCATTTTTAAAAGTCTTTATCAACTCCATGGCTATTCTATAGTAAAAAGTAGACAATTGTTTTTATAGCGCAGATAGAGAAGCCTTCCTATTGAAAAACAGGGAAGAATGTTATTTTTCTAAATTTGCCAAATTAAGCAGTCAAACCTTGTTTATTTAAACATTTAGAATGATGAATAATTCATAGGGCTTTTTGTTACCTACAAGAGTTGGTGTTATCCGTTTGAAGGCAGAAGCGATTAAAATGTCTCAAAATGGATAAAGTTTCATACTTTCTGGACCATATCTCAAACTTTCATAAGTGTTTCCTGAAAAGTAGACACAAATTATAAATGATTAACCTTGATTATCACTTATTCTGGTAAAATTCACTTTGGAGTCCCTAGTGCAATTTTGAATAAGTTCATTCCCATTCTTAATATTTTTTTCACTTAGCAATGACTTGTCGCAATGCTAATGACTATCAAAGATTATTGAGTTTGCCTTGAAAATTTGCGACATTGCGCTAAAATCATACTTTAAAGCTTTCTTTGTCTGACACTCCTCAGAGTATGAAACGTCAGAAAGGAAAGTATATGTATATGGCAACCTATTTATACAAAACAT
>JANTCA010000193.1:0-12878 GCA_024741275.1 Chironex yamaguchii
GCACTAGGAAGCTACGAATACCGTATCGCGTGTAAGCCACATTGGCTGCATTGGCATCCTATGCACTAGGAAGCTACGAATACCGTATCGCGTGTAAGCCACATTGGCTGCATTGGCATCCTATGCACTAGGAAGCTACAAATACCGTATCGCGTGTAAGCCACATTGGCTGCATTGGCATCCTCTGCACTAGGCAGCTAAGAACAACAGCATGGTGTGTAGGATCCATTGGTTGGAGTCGTATTTTTACAGAAGCCAATTAAGAATAGTATTTTGTGTATATTACTTCTTGTTACGTCAGTCGTTGTTCTTGTGTCTTCTTGCAACTTTTTTCATGTTGTTATTCTGGTCTCTTCTTACTTCTTCTTATTTTAGTAGTTGTTATAGTCCCTTCTAGCAATATAGTAAAACAGCGGTCAAGATTGTGACTAACGGAGTGTCGTTAAACTAAAGAAGGAAGTTGGCATGGTGTGGTATAAATACAGTGTAGTATAGCATAGTACAGGATGGTAGTATGGATGGTAGTAACATAGTAGTGTAGTATGACAGTACAGTATCGTACAACATATAACAGTGTAGTACAACTAACCACAGCAAGCATAATAGAGCGCATGGTGGAGGTGTTGTGCATGTGTAATAGGAGGTGGTGTATAACCCTCTCCCAACAGAAAAATAGCCAGGAAGATAATTGCTCGATGGCTTTACCAAAACAGTTCTTACAAAGGGGCAGGTATTAAACAAAGCAGATCTTAACTTACTAAATCTGTTTTTTATCTAAACTCCGACAACGAGTATCGCCCAACAGAAGTAATCGTTGGTACTTTTGTTCAGGATAAATGCATTTGTTCACCATAACAAACAAGGTCGACCACCTCCAACAGTACTAAAACAATTCTCACTTATATTAAAAAGATGGGAAGATGAATCATGTTTTCTGGCCAAGAACCCTACCCGTGGCCATTAACTGCATTCTATGCTCACTTTCCTGCAGTGACCACTGTGGTAGACAAAAGACATTTTCCCGCTTACTCATTTAAATCAGACTTAAATACTTGGTAGCAGGGATTGAAAGCTAGGCTACACACTAAAAAGTGTAGCTCAACTATAACCGCCCTTAAAAACATTGTTCAATTTTAAACATATTCACGACGTTAAAAATAATAATGTCAGTGATCCGTAATTACAATAGGTCACCGTCAAAAAATATGAAAAATAACAGAAGAAATTCCGCAAAGAAGTTTGCCGGCTTACCGTCACTTACCGTCTCTCTTTCTGAATATTCCGCTAAATTGTTGTTAATGAGCCGAAGAAATTTTACTTCTTTTAAGATCTGCTTAGAATTAAATACTTCTTAACGCGATTTACCTGCTAATTCAAAAATTGTTCTTCACTTAGTGGTTGCTTTGCTGTCGCTTTTAGCATAATAATAAACCTCAAGCGGCACGGAGAGTTAAAACTAACTGCCTGATATGCTCAAAACTCAAAATAAACACGCACGACAAAGCGGAAATTTACATTGTTACAGACACTCCCAATTTTCCCGTTGTACGTCTACCACAAAACAACAACACCATTGGCCACACAGTCAACAGAAACAGCAAATGTTCAAATATACCTTTTTGAGTGACTGCTCTTGGACAGGAGGAAAAGAGGATGATGGTTGTTCAGCCAATACAGGTTTCTAATCACGTAAGTAAACCAAATTTCTTTCTCTCTATTGGAACTCAGGATCAATCGAATATCATGCATATATTCAATCACACTGACGTTTGGTAGAACGAATTAGAACAAGAGGATTTTCACAGACTGCGTTAAAATGACGCCCAAACAATTCAACACAGCAGATGTTCCGGAGATATTAAAAGGTTAAATTTGTAAAACGAGTTATACATCCAACTTATCGTTGGCTATGGGAGGAGCAACTGTTCGATTTTTGAAGAGATGAACAGGAAACAGAACGAAACAATAGGATTTCCTTACAAAACAATGAGACGGAAAACACAATAGCAAAGCCTCTCCATATTTGGGCAATTAGACAACGGCAAACAAGTCGTAAACAGGGCCTTGTCTTCCTGTAGATAAGCTACAATCTTGTCTTCGATGTACCACTCATCTGCTACATAGTTATATATTACTGTTAAGCCAATCACTTTAAATCAATGCAAAGGAGGCTAAAACGTTTCTTACCCAATTATTACCTTGTTCCAGAGGTGCATCCAAGTACATATGAATACCTTGATTCAATGCACAAGCGAAACGGAACTCAAAGCCAGACAGGACAACAAACAATGACAAAGCAACCAAAGCTTATAATTTTACCTTCTTATTAAAGACAATATATCTTGATTACGGATGTTTCCACGTATGAAATTAGTCATATAATGTGACACGATGTATAGTAGTGTAGTGTACAGTGCAGTAGGTACAGTGTCATAGAATGTAATCGACTAAAATGTTTAATTTAGCTACGTTTGATGTGTAATGTAGCACTGCCGATCTGGCTTTTTAACTCAGGGGGGAGGAAGGGAAATGACGCTCCTTCACAGTTGTCAAGTCCAGTGCTACCTAGTGCAGTGCAGTCCAGTGCAGTCCAGTGATGTCTAGTGTAGTGCAGTCTAGTGATATCTGGTGTAGTGCAGTCGAGCGATGTCTGGTGTAGTGCAGTCTAGTGATATCTGGTGTAGTGCAGTGCAGTGATATCTGGTGTAGTGCAGTCCAGTGATATCTGGTGCAATGCAGTTGAGAGATGTCTGGTGTTGTGCAGTCTCCTTCGCATACTTTCGTTTTGCACTGTATTTTCGTCTTGACGATCGCTAGTTTCCATTATAAATCCCTTCGACATCCATTCTACCATAACCAGAACCTTAAGGTTACATTGGTTTTTTTGTTTTTGCTCTCACTTGTTCGACGTGTCCTTTCTACAACGCAGAGCCATAATGCATTCTTTGTGATTAGATCAGAATACACTTGTATGTATGAAAAATATTTTTTGTACCTTAGCACAACACTATCAACCCTCATAAATAAAAATTAGTTTGCTTTCAAAATCCTGAATCCTACCACAAGGGATGTAACGAAAAAAGGATAAAATAAGTTACCTTTCTCTTTACTTCAGTTCCAGTTGGTTTTTGTGCTTCAAATCTGGCTCGAATGCTTGAAGCTGAATAGGATTCAGAACCATCCGTCTCATCTTTCGTCGCACTTGGCTTGCGGGAGGATGTCTGAGCTTTTTCAAAGCGATGTCGAGCAGCTGTGGTAGATGAACTCGGAGGGCGGGGTACTGTTGTTCGTTTTCCTCCGGTCTTGGCTTCAAATCTTGCCCTTATCTGACTAGGAGTCAGCTTCGGTTCGTCATCGGTAGCACTTGTGCTACGGTCACGTGCCGAACTGGAAGTTTTTCTCGCCGTTGTTGCAGTACTTGGTCGCTGTGTCATACTAGATACGAAGAGAAATAGACATCACTAGACTGTACCAATTCTTATTGCCCACAGCCTACACGCTTCTTCTCCATTGTACTCTTCACTCTTTCAAACTGGAGTTCACCAGGTAGCTGATATGTATACTTGACTGTTTAGGTATAAGCTGACGTATTATCGTTCTTAAAACATCACTAAAATACTGATAGAAGAGAAATGTTATAGCTTCTTGTTATAGCTCGTGTGACACGGAACAAAGTTCAAATGTTAAAGTAGAGGTCAAAATGATTCTAAATTATGCTACAACACACTAAATAGCCTAACTCCACACTACTAAGATAGAGGAATAATAAAGAGTGTCATATTCTCGTCCTTCGTCTAAAATTTTTTTCTCCATAAACGTTAGAAAAAAGCCAGATCTTTGTACACAGAACTCTTTTCCCCTCTAATTCTAAAATAGCCATTGTTTTACACTTTGTCCTGCTTTCTACTGTTGTTATTAATAGCTTGTTTTGATCAATACTCCTGCGATGATGCTTTAAAGCCAAAAGATTATAGTCATTCAAAGAAAACCTGTTAGCACCAGAGTATACATAGGACTGGTATGCGAATTCAATGGTTTACTAAACTTGAAACTTGATAGATAAGCAAACGTACCTAGTTCGAGCAGTGACCGTCTTTCCTTCCTGTGTCAAGGACCCTGTCCGAGTTTTAGCAAAATCAGACCGCTTGCTTTCGGCACCTGATGCTACAGTGGCTGCCCTTCCCTTGGCACCAAACGAAGCACGCTTTTCCATACCAGTCGAGGGCTTCCTTTCCCCAGACAATTTCCTGT
Source organism: Chironex yamaguchii (assembly GCA_024741275.1). Classification (NCBI taxonomy): domain Eukaryota; kingdom Metazoa; phylum Cnidaria; class Cubozoa; order Chirodropida; family Chirodropidae; genus Chironex; species Chironex yamaguchii. The sequence continues at coordinate 4,252 of JANTCA010000193.1, forward strand.
CCTCTTCTTTTCTCTCGCCTCTTGCATGCTGATTTCTTTCTTTTACCTTCTCTTCACTAGCAGAGTGCTTCCTTTCAGATCCAGTTGATGGGACACGATCACGTCCAGACGAAGGCACCCTCGTACGTCCCGCAGATGTTTTCCTGTCGGCTGCAACATCATGCTTCTTCTCGGTGCTTGCATGTCTCCTCTCAGCACCATAGGAAAGCTTCCTGTCTGCTCCAGTTGAAACTTTTCGTGCTGATGCAGAACCAGTCGTATCTGACACCTTTCTCGCAGTAGGATGACCTGCAGATGCAGCCCTGTCTCTTGCTTTGATTATTCTTACATGATCATGCTCAGTGCCTGCTGATGATTTACGGATACTAGGTGCCTCGCTGGCTCCAACTGATCCAGTGGATTTCCGCTGCCTCCCAGATGAAGTTCGTCTTGCTTGTGTCTTATCATGCGTCTTGTGAGTTGGTGATACTCGTTCCTTGGGAATAGCATGCTTTTCAGCAGCCGGCTGTTTCTCAGGTTTTGGTTTCGAATCTGATATTTTGTCTTCTTCCCCGCCACCGTCTGGCAGAATCAAATTGCTCTGCTCCCTATTAACATCATCTAGTGAAGACAAAATGCAAAACGAAATTCGTACATAATAATAAAAATGGTTTCCATATAATATTTAACTGTCAGCGAAGCAGCTAGTTCAGCTTTAATGGCCATTCTCACAGGATTGTCGCCTTGGTCTACGTTATCAGGAAACCAGCTTAAATTAGTTGCATGGCTAAGACTTTGATTGTCGAAAATTTGCAAATGGGTGATATTGTACTCGAAATATCAATGAAACACTTTTATGCTGGAACAAGTTTAAGTCTGCGAGAAAAATGCATTTTTATAATATATTAGATTGCTTAAGGCCGGCTTCCATAAGGCGGTCTAATTCGCTTGAGTGGAAAAATCTCGCGAGCTTTTTTGCTCTCTAGCACCAATAGATTTCCACGTTTTGCTCAAGAGCATTTTGTTATAACTACATTCAACAACAAACATGGCTGCCATAAAGAAGCGATTATTGCTTCCCCGGAGTTTAAAGCTAATTGTTTTGTCCACATTGCTACTGTAAGGCTAAAGAAGAAATACAAAGTTGTGGATAACAAAACAGTTCCAAGAAAGACGTGCAAAGGGATTGTATAATGCTTTTGTTAAAGATCTGATGCTGTTCGTGAATACAATACCAAATGGGCGTTTGTTAATTACTCTTTGGTATCTAACAAGTGGGGTTGTTCAACTTTTCCTTTCCAGAAGCTTCAGAACCAGCAGAATTATTAAGGAAACTTAAGCAATATTTAACACATTACAGACTAAGCAGTCAGAATTCCATGACATTAGAAACATACTGTTCATTTTGTAATGCTCAAGATGTCAAGGTTAAACCACTGTCTCCTTCTGTCACTGTGAAATGATTTCAATGTTTGGCAACCACCCAGCTAAGAATAAAGTCAGCAGCGTGATTAGAGGGAATAAAGGGTGGGAGCAGCAAGAATTTGAGGGGTTCTGGAGGCCTTCCCCCAGTAAAATATTTGCAGCCCGTCCCTTTGCTTCCATGCCATCCTTACCACTAGTGATAAGGAACTTTGATTATTTCGTGACAATCACTATAAACCATAGCGTTTAAGGAATCCTGAGGACCATCTTTCGCCAAAAGTGACAGGGAGCATTTGCCCCACATACCTCTATATTGCTACACCAGTAAAGAAAGTCAGTCTCTCCTGACTGAAATTTTGCTTGCTTATCTGTTTTAACAAAATAGTCAACTCTGTGGTGCAGCAAGCTCTCTTTTCAACTTATTTCAGCTGAAAACGGATTGACTGGCAATCTGCACAATCCAAGACAAACTGATGATTTAAAAATGTCCAAAAATTAGCCAGTGTCCACTATCCGAGAAAAAAGGGTTGTGCCATGTAAGTTACAAGGTGTTTTATGGATCAGTGTGGCTAGAGTTCCCTAATTAGCTATTTATTAAATTTATTAGTTTAACAATCATACCCTTACTGTTGTAGTTGCAATCAGCTGGCAAATACAGACCAAATCCAAATCCTAGCCAGCCCATGTTGGTAGAATAGATCAGCCTATTATGCAGAAGAGTGTATTTTTAAATGATAATGGTAATGAATAGCACAAAGTTGAAGAAAAAGCATCTTCACTTCTTTTCTTTAACCAAATAACATATCCTTGTTATGCTTGGTCCCATCAAGATAAGAAGCTGCAACAATGGTATCTACTTCTATAACAAAAAATAGTTCAGTAAAACATACCATCCAGCTGTTCAGGTTCAGTTGATGTTGGCACTTTAATCTTGATTAATACCATTTCGTCGTCTCCTTCTGGCACACTTGATGGCTTGGTCTCCTCACTTGATACAGTGTCAACTAGATTAGCTTCCTTTTCTAGTGGAATGGGCTCCTCTGGTTCATTTGGGGTGGCAATTGATTCTTTAGGTCCAGTTTCATCTATTTCCAGTTGTGACTGTGGTTGAGGGATATCTTCTACTTGAATCTGTACATCATCAGTTATTCCATTTGTTATTGAGGGCTCAAGATTTTCTTCAGTCTTCTCACTGCACAATAAACAAGAAGATGCTAAAATTAAAATTTGCAACAAATTACATGCAAATAAAGTTAATATAATGGTAGCACAATCATGCTTTTAAAAACCGATATACTTTCATTGGATGAAACAGCTTCTAAAGAAGGCCAATGACTGCAAATTGAATGGATTTATCAAATGGCCATTACAAAGAAATGTGGCATTGTAAATCTATACTGATCCTCAGTGACAAATGATTCACTGTGATTATCAAACTCCTGGTGCAAAAGTCAGTCAGTCAGTTATTGTGTTTCAGCCCATTACTGAGCATTCGCAGCTTCTATGGTAATAATTCTCCACTGAGGGCAATCTTGAGCTAAAGTTTCCAGGTGGTGTAGCCATGTTGCATTTTACACCTTCCTGCTAAGGCCAAATGGTTCCAAGATGAGCTTTTCACCCCTCTGCTTAAAGTAACGCGCTGTAGTCATCCTAACCCCTCCTCTTGGTCTTTTCCACCCAGTGGCAGTTTTATAGTCTGGGATAGCTTTCAGGGCCCATTTTGGATAGCCATCTTCTGCCATTCGCAAAACATGGCCAAGGAATACCCATCTCCTCCTCCTGACCAAATATAAGATGGTCTCATCGACTTTACATCTTCGGCACACTTCTGTATTAATCACTCTATCAATATACAATATACGCGCAATCCTACTCAGACATTTGTTATCAAAAGCACTCGGTAAGCCAGATATTGGTACGTACAACTTGTTAAATCTTTACATCATCTAATTATTATGCCATAAAACTTTGATTTAATTATCTTTACGTATAGACAGCCCTGAAAGATGAAGAAAATCACAGCTTAATAAACACTCACTGCAATACATGCCCTGCTGAAATGAACACCATTCCACCCAACCCCCTCACCAAGGAGAAACTCCAAACAAATGGTAAACAGCTGCCAATAATTTCCCTTTTCTTTTCTGTATAGCACTTTGACTCTCTAGTAAAAACTCTGCCCTTCTTCCCTCATATATCAACCGTGAAGTCCTCTTTGACACCACACCAAACTCCAATGGATTAAAGAAGAAAGTAATCCAAAAATCCATTCCTCCAGAAGCCCCTACCAGCTCCCTTTATTTATTTCATTCTATGGCTTTTCCGAGGATATAACCTGGTGTTGATATCTAACAGGTTCTGCACTAACAGTCTAATTGTTGTATTATAAAACACAATGGTCTGGTACTTTACACACTGCCTTTTTCTCCTTAAAGAAAATAATGAATGTATCTTTTCCCAATTTTCCTATTAATTTAGAGGCAACGGATCCCCAATTGAGTAAGATAGTAACAACACACAGTCATTCTCAGTTGTCTCCTGACATATAGCCATATTAGTCTATCCTCATATGCTTCACATTCTGCATGGTAGGAAGATGATTGCCCTGCTCTTACAGTCGACCACTCAAATAACCTCATTTCAAATAACCTCATTTCTTTTAACAGATTGTACTGTCTTTAGCTTGATTGTAAGGTCACATTCTAACCACAACTGGTAACACATAAGCCAGTATCATGGCCAGATGGTCAGCAACTAAAGCGGCTACCCTACTTGATAGGATCAACTTCACTGGTCCTATCAAGATTTATGCTCCCTCTTCAGACATGACTGTGAGAGAAGTCAAGAAATTCTATGATAAAGTCAGCAAATTACTATGAAGATACCGATGGAAGACTTCATTGTAAAATATTAGAATTGACACATATGACCAAGGGCAAGGAACAGTTGATAAATTCAGTTTGAGTAGCACATATCAATGAGGACTCCACCTTCTGGAATTTGCAACCCTTCGTGATATGGTTGTAACTAACACTAGAAAAAAACACCAAAAGTGAAAGAGAGTGACTTGGACATTGCTGGATGGTATTAACAAACATCAGATTGATTTAATTCTAATTGAAAAATACTATGTTGCTATGTTACAAGCTATGTTGATGGACATAAGACCACATGCTTTCCAGCAGTAGACAATGGCAGTAATCATCACTTGGTAATGATGACCATAAAAATGAAACTAAAGTGAATAACTAAAACAAAATTAGTAATAATTATATGCAACAAACCAAGGCAAAATAGCACAAAACTATAGGCAAAATTTGGAACATTGCTAGAATTGAAGGAAGTGAGTGTTCAGGAACTGACTGATACATTTACACAGGAAGTCAACAATTGTGCTGATACTGTACTTGGCAAAGCTCAGAAGAAAAAGCAAAGTTGGATAACAAGTGACATTTTCATGAAATGTGACAAGAGAAGAACTCTTAAAGCCAACAAAAACAACGATAAAGAGAACTATGAAAGACACTGATGTACAAACAATGTAAGGAACATATTCGAAAGGCTAAAGAGGAATAGTTTCGAAAGAAATGAGTTGACCTGCCAGAAGATTTTGAGAATAACAAGACCAGCCAAGTACTCTAATGTCCTTTACTTTTACTCGAATTCTCATAGGTCAGCTGAAAGTAAAACAAAAAATGAGTGACAGATCCGTTTCTCGGCAACCGAAATATTTCCTACTGTTAAGAATCGCTATATTTTAATAGCACGGTTCAATACCATACATCTATATTAAAAATATGAAGTGGTGACAAGAGTATTACTACAATAGCAATGATAGCCGTTCTTTAAAAACTCAATAACAACTTTGCAACATATGCGGCGTAAAAAGTACATTTTACTTGATACAGAAGCTACGGCCTCATGTTGATGTCGTTTGCATTATAATATTTTATAGCATATGAATTTGAGTAAAGGCATGAGTTTAAGATGGGAGACAAAAATAAATGAAAAATATTTCTTTTAAAAACTTTAAACCAACAAATCACAAAGCCGATAACGCCACGCCCAAACGTTGAACAAAGAGCAGAATAAGAAAAAGGGAGTAAAAGTTAAGATATGATTGTGACCATCTGAGCTTCAAATTTTGTTCTGCATTTGCAAAACTGACCCTACTAAATGGTCAAATAGAAAAGGCTGAAATAATTAAACGTTAGATTCTTTACACAATGTCAGCCTCCCGGCGTTTATATGGAGCTAGTACAAACAGTGACAAATTGCGCCCTGTAGGGTCGTACGGTGTAAAACGCAATTAGGCATGTTACTAATGCATGCTAGCGTTATATTTCATGCACCAAATACTGGTAGAGGTTCGTCGTGTTGAAAGATTAGTCTAACAATAAAAATTGGGGAATAAGACAGCAATTGTAATTGTTAACGATTTCAATTGAAAGAAAAAGAAAGCAAAAATTCACCGAGCTATTATCTCTTGCAACTCTTATTGCCAAAGAAAACCTACCCCAAATGGGCCGACATAAGCTGAACAGTTAATTTCGTTTACATTTCTGGCCTCGTTTTTAGTATAGAGCCGAGGTTTTAGGGCACGCCTTGTAAACAACTTGATACTAATTCTTAAAAGTCCTGGTCTACGTCAACTTAGTCGAACGCACGGATAATTAAAGTTTATCATGTCATGAGTTGTAAGCTTTTCCTGAGCCACGTTTCTAGAAATCCTTCTAGCCAGATGACGTGAAAAGGATCTCTTGCAACGTAGCTCAGAAAAGCTTACGACTCATGGCATGATCAACTTAATAAGGGACGCCGGAGAGGAGGCAAGGGGGCAAGCACCCCTCCTACCTTTTCTTAAAGGGGCGAGGGGGCAAAAATGCCATTTTAAAAACAACTGAAGGCAACGTACTCTGCAACGTGACGTAATAGCCGCTTTTTCCCACATTGATGATACAAATGACTGGCAATCACAATTTTCAAATACAATTAAGCACTAGGACACGTCGTAATAATATATAAAAATGTCGTAAATGAACATAATCAGCATTGGTTGAAACATTTTTGACAGCATTTTAAACCAATCTAAAGGGAGTGGATTTTTCCCGGGGAATACTCAGGAGTATCCAGCTTTTTGTCTCATTTCCCCATTTTCGGTCTCGATTACCCTTTCATTTCTAGCCAGCCCAGCTCTCATGGCCTACCAAGCTCCGACGTCTTTGAACTTAATCATCTAAAACGTGATACCAAGGTTCTCAATGATATTTACAGGGCGTGCAACGTAGACTCAGCACAACAAATAGCACGACTGGTGCCTTTTATGCACAAAACAGATACCTCTTGTAAGCATATGCTTTACTAGCCAATCACAAACAAGAAAGGAAAAAGAAAGAAAGAAAAAATGAAAAAAATGTGCATTTTTGGAAGAGCTCAAGTGGAAAAACTCTTTTTACCCACAGAGTCTTGATTTCATCGTTTTAATGTAGACAGACTCCAATACACTTGGATGGAAGGACGATCTAATTATACCAATTATCCGAAAAGTCTTGTCTTTAAACATTTTGTCGCATTCTAAATTTTCTAGTAAATGTTGGCCTATGGCAGAATCGGATATAGTTAAATAGACAGATACCCTCAGAACAAGAATGAAAAATCCGAGTTCAATGACTTATGGTCCTTTACCTTGTCCCATTGAGCTGATTTAGCCCAAATTGAGCTGATATAGCCCAAATTGAGCTGATTTAGGAAAGAGTCAAATTTGCAGTCGTTGAACCCCGTTCGAAGCCCTCGTGATCACAATGATACCTTAACTTCTTTTCAAAGCTCTCTGCTCAAATAATGAAAAGAGGAAGAAATGTAATAACACAACAGACTTAAGACATGATACTAGAAATCAGTGTGTCAAAAAGACGTGAAACAGAAACCAAGATGTCAAAAAAACTTGATATGAGCAGAATATTCAAATAATAGAGCAGAATATTTTCCGCTCATTTACCTTGTGTTTTGGTGGCTCTGTCTGGCACGGGCTTTACTGCAATGTATTATGACGAAAAAGGCACATGGATCAACTATATTTGATTAGATTGAACACTTTGTACTTGCCCAAGTCCTACGCATGTTGGGTAATAGATGTGTGACGGATATTGGTTACTTACAGACATCATATAAAACGCTCCACAGACAATGCACATTGTTTGGTGTTCCCAAAAATGAGCCACAAAACTAACCCACACAAGCTGTTGCATTGTGGGGAAAAACAGGCAGAGCAAACTCTCTTGCTTGTGATACGAGCCGTTTATTTGTGACGTTCCAGATGCTAGCTTCATTAAATTTCAAACTATAAAAATACGAAAAACAGAATTAGCCAACATTTATCCAAATACGAAATGGACTTGATATTTCATCTCTAATCGCTTGCTTTGATCTGACTGATGAAAAACATCAGTGATTTGAGACAAAATTCAAACCTAGGGCGAAATCCTTAAACTGTCTCAGGGATAACGAAGGTAATAAGCATTATATCCTCTCAGAATCAGGGGTTCATATTGCTCTATTTGGTATTTAAACAGTCTCTTTATGCAAGCAGTACAGACTACAAAACACGTCATAGAGTTTTCTTGACACACCCTTCCCAAAGACAACTTCCTATTCATAGTCAAAACCGTGCAGTACAAACTGAGATACACATTAAAGTGTTTCAAGCAAGAGACACTCTTTTAAAAGAAAACCTTCTATTCATAGTCAAAACCGTGCAGTACAAACCGAGATACACATTAAAGTGTTTCAAGCAAGATACACTCTTTTAAAAGAAAACGTCCTATTCATAGTCAAAACCGTGCAGTACCGACTAAGATACACATTAAAGTGTTTCAAGCAAGATACACTCTTATGAGCAACAACTTCCTATTCATAGTCAAAACCGTGCAGTACCGACTGAGATACACATTAAAGTGTTTCAAGCAAGATACTCTCTTTTAAAAGAAAACTTCCTGTTCATACTCAAAACCGTGCAGTACCGACTAAGATACACATTAAAATGTTTCAAACAAGATACACTCTTATGAGCAACAACTTTCTATTCATAGTCAAAACCGTGCAGTACCGACTGAGATGCACATTAAAATGTTTCAAACAAGATACACTCTTATGAGCAACAACTTCCTATTCATAGTCAAAACCGTGCAGTACCGACTGAGATACACATTAAAGTGTTTCAAGCA
>JANTCA010000194.1:0-12878 GCA_024741275.1 Chironex yamaguchii
GGTGGGGTGGACTATTTGAAAGAATGGTTGGACTTACTAAAATGGTTTTGAGAAAGATGTTAGGAAAAGAAAGGTTTGCATTTCGCCAGCTGGAGGTTATTTTGTACCAAGTTGAGTCGATTTTCATCAACCGACCAATAATGTACCAAGGCGAGGAATTAGAGGATGCTATTTCATCAAACCATCTGGTTTTTGGACATCACCCTCCGACCATCTAAGACTCACTGGCAGAGTTTGCAGCAGATGATGATGTTAATGTTACCCATAGAAGTAAATGTCTCAATGACACATTACGATGCATCTGGAGGTGCTGGCAAGATGACTATTTACTAAGTTTAAGAGAGCGCCACAACATGCAAACTGGAAACAAGTTTGATTCTGGTATTAATGAAGGAGATGTTGTTATTGAAGATAAAACAGTTCATCGTGGGCTGTGGAAACTAGGCAAAGTCACCCAATGTATCAAAGGAAAAGATGGAATTACCAGAGGAGCTATCCTTGATGTATTCAACAATGGGAAAAAAACAAAACAACGCCCTTTACAAGCCATTTAGCCAATGGAGATCAGGCCTAATGACAATTTGACCAAAGTTGGTCAAGAACCCAGACAATCTAAACGAGGAGCAGCTGCGACAGCACTATGGTTGATTCATGATCAGGCTGATGACAATTGATGTAATGTTAACTTTGTTATTATTAAGATAATTATTGATAGGAACTCAATAATTCAAGGGGAGCGTGTGGGAAATATGATCAGTGTTGGACAAATTAGCTCCCCACATAATGATGACTATACCCTTTTTCTTTAGAAATTTGGCTAAGCAGGTGGGTTCTTCTGTTTGCGTTGGTGAGAGGAATTTTTTCAATATCATGCTTCAGATATTCTGACAATACACTGTTAATAATAACCATTATGTAATTTCTCTTTTTTAACTTACGATTTGTACATATAAATACGAGTTTGAAGAATCTTTTTGTGGCATAAAACTTGAAAATCGCCTTGAAAATTTGCGACATTGCACTAAAATCATACTTAAAAGCTTTTTTAAAAGCTGACACTCTTCAGAGTATGAAACTTCAGAAAGGAAAGCAAATGTATATGGCAACCTATTTATATGGAACATTTAGCAAAACTAGCCAATCATAAACAAGAAAGGAAATAAAACATTATTGGAAGAGTCCAAGTGAAAAAACTAATGAAAAAATCTCGTGAAGAAACTAAACATGAGTTTAATTCAAATAAAAATCAGAATCTCATATTGAAATAAAAGTGAAGTTGTTGATTCTAAGAGTGGATACAGTCCTCTTATCTAGTTAGCCAAGCTATAGTCGTGGGTTTCACGAAATTTGTTCAATGCCATAATATTGATTATTAATCTAATTCATATAAATAAAGATAATGACGGTGTTAAGAAATGACTAGCCTTGCTGATCATAAGATTGTTCCTGATTTCCCCCTTGATGGTCACAACCAGAAGGTTATTTGAAAGATCATAAATGGTGCCTTTTTAATCTTCGCGTTAACAATCAACTCTAAAAAATAAAATTATCCAAAAGACTAGAATCTATTTTGAAAGAAATCGATGACAGAAAATTTTGAAGTTTCTACATGACAAGTCAAGAAAGGTAAATCAAGTGCAGAACTTTAAGTTTTAGATTGTCCATGTAATCCTCATGAAAGGTTTACAAATGCTATCCTGGCCTCTCCCCTTTGAATATACGAACGATCTCTTTAGGCTCCCTCCACAAAAAGTATTTAATTGATCCAGCAAAAAGAGCTCACTTTTCCAATGCCCTTCTAAGGATAGACAAGGCTTTGCAGTTGAATTCTTTGGCTTGGACATTGTCCGTCAGATGAGGAAGATATGTCAGAGTCCAGCATAAACGATTATTCACGGTGATAATAGAATTTAAATACACAGATACAACATTATCTCCTCGAAAACCACTGAACATTTGTGACAAATGAAAAATTCTAGACTTTTGACTGTCCTCGTACTTTCCAAAATTCGAATTCACAAATAGATGACGCTGCACAGAAGTTTTCACCACCCATGAAATTATCGAGGGAAAGAAAACTGTATGCAACAGATACACAATGAAAAGAAATGATTTATCTTCCACTTGTTTACGCACATCTTGAGTAAAATTACTCGATAGCTTCCAAAATATTTCTGAAAATTTGTATCCTTCATCTAGAGGTACTGCTCGTTTCAAGTAAGACCAGGCAGAATGATCTGCATTTCCCTTTTGATTTTTGTTTGGCTTATAATGGCGTCTCATGTCAACAGCAAACGCTGAAGATATCTCCCAGCTTTTTGTGTTGTCTGTTCCTAGAATATCAACCGTTGCCATATAGGTAGCTGCAGTGATCGCTCCATTTACAGTACAGCCTTGCTTCTTGCATGCCGCAATAAGTTGCCGTGTTTCGGCCACGGTTAAGGTTGAAAATATTGCTTTTCCGACTTGAAATGGTGCTTTGATCTTATATTTTTTAAAATAGCTTTTGACAATTTTGTCTTGAAAAACAATATCAAATGCTAAATTAAAAAACGTTTTAAAACATTTTAATAGCACCCTCGACCACGGCGCTGATAAAAATTGAGAATATGCCGTCTCCAAAGAGTCCGGCATCATGTTTGAATGATTCTGGATGGCTTCACATTTGTATTTCTTGTCTAGTATATCCAAGAACTCATCAAGAAGAAGCAGCATTGATGCACCATCGATAATAACATGATGAAATGTAAATAGAAGACAGTTTGTAACTTCATTATTGTCAACGTTGACACATTCTCGCATTCGACAGACACGCCAAAGTGGTCCACTTCCAACATCAATAGGTTGGATTCCTTCATCTGCAAAAGCGTCTTCCATTTCATTTACGTTTGAAGCAAGTTTACTGCTCTTCAAATACATTATTTTGATATTTTCCATTTCCTTGAAGCATGGATGCCCCGTCTTAGGTTCATGTGTTATGCCGACTCTTAACAGAGGATGGCGCTTTGCAAGTGAAGTAAGAACTGATATCACAGAATTGTCAGAAAGCTGAGTCTTCGACGACAGGACTACGACAAAAGTGTGAAGCGATTTAAACTGCTTATTAAGATAGTACTGCATCAATTCCTTGGTTCCAAGTCGTCTTTCGTTCTTTGCTGTTAATGGATTTTGCAGAACGTTTGCAGTATTATGCTTGTACCATGTTCGCAACGATATGTATACCAATGCAACACTTATCGAAAGTGCTAGAAGCAAAAATGGATAGTTTTCATTTGCCTCTTGATGGTTATCCATGAACGTGATGGAGATATTTTTGTCAGTGCTTTCTTTGCTTGACTTGACCCTTCAGAATCGATTCCTGCTTATAGCCTTACATGTGTTCTTCGCCTTACAAATATTCTTCGCCTTACATGTGTTCTTCGTCTTGCTGCTATTGATTTTAAGTGAATTCTGTTACTAATGCCACATTGTAAAGAGACTATGGATTACACAGAAAGGCATTCAAGCGGAGATTATGAACGATATGTATTAAAAGTAATTGTCGGCTTAAATTGTCAGTCTAACAACAGGATCGACTTTAATGAACTCTGAGGAGTCCCTGTGCACCTATCCGTAGTGCCATGTAAAAGTTTGTTTTCGGTAAACATTAGTGTTATGTTCAGCTTAATTCTTCTTTTGTTAGGAATACGACATTACAGTTGAAATCCAATTAAAGGAGGGAGGGGGTCGATCACAATGTGATTCAAATGTACTCCAAGGCTATTGCCCTACGCTTCATGCGCCTCTACATTAGCCCCTGTTAAGTGTAGGAAGATCACAGAAAAGAAAATTATTGTCGTCCATATTCCGCTTTGGGCAATTAAGTAACAATGTTATTGTTAGATTAACAAATACTCTCGTTTAAGTAACTACCCTTTATGGGTGACGTCATCTTTCTTATTACTCCAAAAACACAAGATACCCGAGGAAGAAGCGATGATTGTTATCACTATTCAATTATATACGGTGTATGGCTTATGTAATAACAGAAGTAAAAATTAAAACTCTAGATAATGCCACATTTGATCATGAGTGGGCCGCTTAGTAGTATCTCTAGTCTAATGGTATGTTTTCCGAAGTCCATGTATTTATATGGAACGAGTTGTCAGTAAATCAGTAAAAATGACGCATTTTCGCAGCCGGACCTTTCAGAGAAAAGGAGAATCTACCTGCGACCTGTGTTACTTATAAGTCTAAATTATTTCATGATTGTGAAGAGTTCTCAAAATTATGTCGTTTCAATTAGTGGGTCAGTTCTCGTAGTCTTCACGGGTGTGGCTGACGACAGTGCACTTTAGATTCGATGCAGTTATGGGGCTTGATATCTGTATACGTACTACTTATTCGGTCTTCAAACCAAATACCCGAGGCCAATTCTAACAGTGCGGTGGCAAGAACACAAAACGAAGGAGGCCATGCTGGAGAGAGCCAGGATGGAGAGCATAAGGAATAAAGTAAGGAGAAGGAGGTGGAAGAACATTGACCACATCCTGAGAAAGGATACCAACGACGACTGTGTGTTAGACTTGATCTGGGCACCTGAGGGGAGGAGAAAACAAGGAAGACTGAAGACTACCTGGAGACACTGTTGAGAAAGAGAGACAGGCTGGTGGATGGAGCTACTGGAATGAGGTAGGTACCACAGCCATCGACAGAGCAGCGTGGAGGCAGAGTGTGGAGACCTTATTTGCCACCTGGCGCTAAGTGGATAGGTATGTTAAGGTAACTTGTTCCGTGGCAGATGGATATTCCCTACTTCAAAAAGGCGGTAAATAAAGTTAACATTTTATTGGTCAAATGCTACCCCGACGACACTACGTGTTCGTGAAACATTTACAAATTTTGCGTTATATTCCTTTATACAGACCTCATGTCTTATTATTAAGATAACTAAGAAACGTACTACCATAGGGGACCACTTAGACAGCACATAAATGTTCCAGGGGAGATTGGGAAGGCCAATAGCTTTTTATCACTTGCAAGCCATACTCACTTCATCAGTTACTACACCTATAATTCATATATTTATCGTAACCTGTCTGACAGTCCCTAAACAATCATAATTTGCATTCTGTGATGAAACAAACAATACTTTTTGAGGCTACGGTGAAAACTTTGAGGAGTAGTTGGTTTGATGAGCTGGATTTTAGACAACAATCGTGCAAATTGGCACGAGAGCATGAAACGTAGTAGAAATGCACAGTTTGATGAGCTCAAAAGAATAGAGTATAGACCTTTACTGAAAAATGGAATTTTGTGCTATGTTTAGGCTGGAGTAATCATGCTCACTTCTCAAAAAACACATTATCATGGAAACGTCCTTACACAATTACACAATCTCAACAGAGCAAAAATACACAATTTCATTTACGGTAACAGATGAAAGAGTATTCTTTACTCATAACTAAATATTGTGCCATTTTAGATGCTACCTGGTTGTCAACTTAACAAGTTCCGTCTTTTTCGAAACAAAAACTCAATCAAGATTTCGATCAAGTATTTTCGCCGTTGTATTTGGTGTGTCAAAGCAAAGAAAGTGACTTGAGTTAGTTCTTTGAGCATATTTATCATATTTATCCGCCTACGCTTTTAATGTATTGAAATTTTAAAAACTTTTAACCTTGGATAGGCACATTTTAGCAGAGATAGTGACGCTGTCGGAAGCTTCAGCAGTCTTGCTGCTATAGTTCATAAGGTGTTGAACTTCAAGTAGACAATGAAATGGCGTCATATTATTATAGGAAAAATGAAAAACTGAAGGTTGAATTTAGTTATTAACGTCTACCACAAAATGGCATAAAAGAAAGAGACCCACAGAAGAGCGACAGATAAAACACCGTTGCCTTAAACCTGGAAAAAACCTCTTAAAAGTTGATACAAAGAATCCGAGTTTTGCATTTTGCTGGCTTTGTCCGCTGTCAAATTAAACGCACGAGGGAGACAATTGTGAGCATAATTACGAACAAGGTCCTTACGAGTGGCTAAGAAGACATTTTTAACGAGTTTAGTGCGTGTAACCAAGATGACATTTCACTCGAATATTTTTGCATGCAAAGCATTGTTCGAGAAAGGGACATTCAACAATCTCAAAAGCGGATATTGTTATTACTACAACTGCGAAATTCAGTTATCGCCTTGAAAATTTGCGACATTGCGATGAAATCTTAATGAAAAACTTTTTTCGTCTGACACTCTATTACTCTATTATTGACTTCACGATAACATAGTCCCTGCAGCACTTTACTGGGGCTCAATGCAGATGCCGCCTTTGAGTCCCGGAAAAACTAATCTATCATTAGCAACATCTTTTCAACTCTTTCAAACATTATTTTCTATTTTTGGAAAAAGTGGGGACTATAGCCCCCCTCTCCCTCTGTTCCGCGGTGCCTGAGCACAGACGCAACCTTTTTATATGAAGCATGTATGGAATCTAGCCAATCATAAACAACCAAAAAAACGACAGAGAAATTGAAGAAACTAAAATAACTGCCACAGCATGCGATTCTGTCATAGACCAACATTTACTAGAAAATCCATAATGCGCAAAAATGCATAAGGATCGTTCTTTCATCTATCCTGCACTGAGAAAGCATTTTAGTTGTCTCTGACTAAATCTATACCTAGTTTCAGCTGTGTAAAGTCTGTTGAAGTAGAACGAAGTATTGGCAATAAGCAGCCATTGGGTGGTTAGGCTTAGATGTGCTGTTATTATATGGCGCCTAAAACTGAAATAGAGAAAACTCTCATTCTTCCAAGTTGTTTAAACACTTCCAATTACAGGGTGCAAAGAAACATCCTTACTGTATACTGAGGAACAATGATATCTCATAGAATCGCAATGAAAGTTCAGGAAAGTGGAATGCTTTTAAACTTATAGTGACTATAAGGAACAAGAGGAGTACCCCAGGACATCGTTGACTATTTTGACTTTACATTTGTGTTTGAGATTGCGTAATGAGTTGTTGGTAACATGAAAATATGAAGTCTCAGGCACCACTTAAACTGTGGTTCATTTTTCTCATCCTAACATTGTCTAGTGCTGTCTATTTTATACGATAATAGGGTGTGGAAAATGCAGAAATTAGGATCGATAAGGACAGTAATGGTTACTAGATTGTTGTTTTAAGTGGTTTTATTTCGTAATGGCAGCAGGAGGTATTTCAGAATCGGAGCCTAGAAAAAAGATTCAGATGCAGGTTTTGTGATGTTATAAATTATTAGGTACTTACTTTCGTTGGAAAAATAGTGTACATGGATCACCTAGATTAAATTTTGGAAGGATGGTGTCTTTTATTGCAAGAGAGTCCTTTCTTATCTCATCATCATTGTGCTATATCTGCCCTATATCTGTTTATCGAACAGTGCGACATCCGTGTAAGATAAGCTAGACCATCTTTGAAATTAACAAAAAGATCTCCGGATTTCAACTCATGCGCTTGAAGTCTAACAGGCGAATGGTTTTTGAAAACTAGCAACAACTGCCAGTCTGGATGAATATATCAATTTCCCATCGCACATCATAATGACCAAATTCGTCATTTTTAATTCGTTTTCTCAAAAACGAATATATACAGTTGGAACATTCCTTTAGTTCGCGTCAATGTCATTTTTTCATAGTGGAGCACGCATTTCATTGTAGATCATAAACGCTTTAGGGTGAACTAAATACACTTACTCCCAGTCATGGGACTCTTCCTCTGTGGATTGAATAAAGTCTTGACTAATTTTTGATAGATTTCAACTAGATAACTACCTAATTAACTAACTAAGTAACTAACTAACTAAGTAACTAACTAAGTAACTAACTAACTAACTAACTAACTAACTAACTAACTAACTAACTAACTAAAAAACAAATAAAACTAACTAACTAACTAGCACAAAAACAAGCAAAATAAATAAATAAATAAATAAATAAATAAATAAATTAATTAATTAATTAATAAATGAATAAAGAAATATAAAAATAAATAAAAAGGTAAGTAAGTAAGTAAGCTTTATACATATGAATCATTTCAAATTAGCATTTCAAGTCAATCGGTCTCAAACCTTGAGACAAGATTGATTATATAAAACTAAAATGATACAACAGAAGTCAATATAGTGGGTCTAAAAATTCAAGAATGTTTTGCATATCTTTACTGTTCCATCAGATACGATTCCTTGCAGTTTGATTATATGTTTCTTTGCTTCTTTCTTTTCAAAACCAAGCTCTTCCGTGTGATTCAGTAGGCATGTGGGCACATATCCAAGAGCTCCAACTATTACTGGTAGAGCTTGGAAGCGGTAATCTTTGTAAAGGATTTGCATGTTCCTTAATAATGGTGCATAATTGTTCATTTTCTCCTGGATTTTGTTGGTGTTGTTAACATCGGATGGACAGCTAAATTCGACTGCAGTATAGAAGTTCTCTGCTTTATTCCATATGATTAAGTCTGGCCTGTTATGAGGGACCTTGGTCATGGTTTTTACTGGTAGGTTCCACCAATATTCTATGTTGTCGATTATTTTGACGTATTCAGGCTCTCTGGTAGCATTGTAGTTATGGTTTGGGTGGTTTTTCTTGATAAAGGCCTTTAGTAAGTATTTTGCCAAAGCATCATGTCTTAACGGTAGGTAATACCTTGCGGACATGCAGGGACAACCGCTGATCACGAGGACTACATCTTCTACAAAAGCAAGGCATAATCTGCAATGTTTGTCAATCGTTCGACTTGGCGCTTATGTTGTAGGTTCCTCGTAGGTATCTGTTGATCCATGAATGCATCCAGGTATCCAACAAAATGGGATGTAGTACTTCTGTCCTTTGTACTATTAATGCTTGTTTGTAAATCAATATTTGTGTCGCTTTTTAGTTTTCTGTGAAAGAACCCATGCATCAGTTTCTGTGTATACCTCTCGGTGTGCTCATTTGTTGTGTTGAACCTTCTGCTTAGCGCCTTCGGTTTTTGTCTCTTGTTAATCCCTATGTGAGCACTAGTTTGTAGATCTTCACAAACTCTATTTATCGAGTCCTTCTTGCGTTCGTTAACGTATCTGAGGATCTGGTACCGTTCAGAGTTCAGCTTTAGGTGTTGGTATATTATGAGCCTGCTTTCACAGAGTTTCTTGATATTTTTCAAGCCTTTTGTTACTCTTCCACCTTTGGTTCTAATGATATAAAGTTTCTCTTTATCTGAATTGGGGTGAAAGTTTCTAGTTAATGAAAATTTTTTTCTGGTTTTTACGTCTAGTTGCTCACTGTCAGCAATTGTCCAATCAATTATCCCTATAGTTGGTGTTATAACTGGGATAGCAAAGGTGTAATGTGCAATTACTTTGTTATAATCAGATAGCTCTGATGACCAGATCTTTTTCACACGAGTAAGGTATTCTCTCTTTATTTAGTGGTCCATCATACGGGATGTTTTCATCGATGCCGAGGTATTTGTAATGGTCACCTGATTTCAGGGGTGTTATTTTCAAGCCATTGATTTCTAGTGGCTCGTCAGTTTCAATAGTCTTCCCCTTCTTAATACATAAATATGAGCTCTTGTCTGTTCCAAAGTTCATTGCAATATCATCTGAGAAGGTTGTTACAACGTTCAGTTGATGTTTTAGTGTGTTAAGGTCTTCTCTGTATAATTTCAGATCGTCCACAAAGAAGTCGTGGGTGTGGAAATGTTGACGATTCTTACCATAGGCATACCCTTTGGTTCTTTGCGGCATATGGGAGAGTGGATTCAATGACAAAACAAAAAAAAAAAAACCGAAAGACTGTCCCCTTGACATATTCCTTTTACAACCTTTATCATGTCTGTAGTGGTTGTTTTATTTATGCCATAGAGGTGGAGCTTGGTATACCACAACTCAGTTAGGTTTTTTATGTCTGTAATCAGGTGGTATGGAACTTTTGCAAGTTTTAAGGCATAAAGAAACCATTTATGTGGTATCGAGTCATACACTTTCTTGTAATCAAGCCATACCGAGTAAAGATTGCGCCGCACTCTTTTAACTTCCTTCAATAAATTTTTATTTATCAATAGTTGCTCTGTTGTGCCCCTTACTCCTCTCTTGCCAGCAACCTGTTCCTGAGTGATTATTTGATTTCTTTCGGCATGGTCTGTTACGAATGTATTAATACAGCTTGTGTATAATTTATATTGAATGTTTAAACAGGCGATTGGTCTGTTATTTTTTGCAACGTAGGTATTTTTATTTTTGAGTAAAAGTATCGTATTAGCACTGCTTAATCACGTTGGTAGAGGTTGGTCGTTATGTACAATATTGTTGCATTGACAGGCAAGGGTATCTCTGTATCCAATCAAATTCTTAAACCAGTAAGCTGTTATTTTGTCATGACCAGGTGATTTACTGACATTCATTTTTTTGATTGCTGTATCCAGCGTCGATCTTGTGATGGTGTATGTTCTTGGTGCTGCTTGTGGACAACATGTATCTTCGATGTTTCTTAGCCATTGGGCGTCTTCATTGAAATCGCCTTTATCTTGCCATATTTTCTTCCGGACCTGTTCGACCTCAACTTTTTTGGGGATATTCTTTGCTTCAATGGTTTGTCCCTTCATCGATCGGTAGAGTTTTTTCGAAAGAATTGTCTGTTGATCTGCTTTAGCAAATGGAGTTTCTTTTGATATTTCAATCTTTCAGACTTGCTCTTAAAGTAAGTAAATAAGTAAGTAAGTAAGTAAATAAGGTAAGTTAGGTAAGCTAGGTAAGTTAGGTAAGTAAGTAAGTAAGTAAGTAAGTAAGTGAATAAATGACTCAATCAATCAATCAATCAATCATTCAATCAGTTAAGTTAATCAAGATCATACAACATAATTAAAATTCGACTTTTTCTTGCATGGCCTAGAAATAGTAAATGGAAGAGTGGTGAAATAGTCTGTTGCTACAAAATTGTTTCTTTTTTATATTTCTACTTGATTTATGAAAATTGTATGCATAAACACAGTTAAGCCGTTAAACACTAATAAAAAGCAGGATTCCATAATTGCAAGAAAAAGGCACCGTATTATTAAATGGGATCCGTGGAAGGTAACAAAGAATTGGCAGAAAGACTGAGGATAAGAAATCTTAAATTATCAATTCCGTCTCTTTACCTCCTCATAAATATTCGGGAACCTACAATTTCTCTAGCGAGGGACTGAGTGGTTTGTTTGGACCACGATTGGTCTCACATTGTGTGACATTTGCAAATCAATTTGGGTTCTCCTGTTGGTATACATTCTGTACTGATTGTTATCATTACAATTTTCATTTGCTAACACGTTTTTAGTGGACATTACTACTGTGGCATTGATCTTGTCCATCAGAACGGTTAAATGGAGGACCCAAAACAACTGTAGATTAACATTTTGCAGAAACGTAGTACTTTACTATTTAAATAAGCAACACATAGGAAAACTCTATATTAATGGACTGAGCGTTAGAAATATTTTATATTAAAAAGACAATTTTCTATTCTAACTATCATTAGCCAAATTCAGTTCTTGGTAGACATTCTGTAAAATATACCTTATTGCTTAGCATTGTGTTGCAGTGTTTTGGGGCTCCCTTACCGTCCTGATTTTTCAATAAGCAATTTGCAGTCGATGAACAGATTAAAGCAATTAGCAAAGCTGACAAAGTTGCAGCAACGAAAGTCTGTTATTTTGGTTGTTGAGGGTAGAACGTTCACTAACACTCAACCTGTATGACAGCAATTATAGGGCATTCTAACTGCTTCAACATATTAAGTTAACTGTTAGATACAAAGTTTGGAACGCAAAATTCGTGGTCAAAACGCACCTAATCGAAAATTTTCTCAACTCAATGACTGTCTGTGGTTAAAGTCTAGATAGCTAGTAACGATTTAATTACTTGTCCAGGATTGCTACTTGGGAGTCAAGGTTCTACACAGGCTAGTAAATGACAGACGAGGAGGGACAACAGGAAACCTCATGGCAGTAAGCTTGCAATTAGTACCCTATCACTGTCGTATTGATTAGATGCATTGAATATCTCCTCTCTGTAAAGGAAATTTATATTAATTGTTATTTGTTTATTCAGCTCTTAAAGTTTAGTTGAATGACCTGGTCAGGTATTTTTAAGAAGATCGATGCTAATGATAAACCATATTTCGGGTAAATCAGATAGCCTGACCGACGGAGACTGTACACAGGGGAAAGATTTTAGCGTCACGACATTAATCCTACTTTTGTTGTTTCTTCTGTCTGGAAATCTCACGCACGCAGACCTAGCAACATAAGAGGTATTGCTTAGCATGAGAGATTGCATGGTTAAAATTTAATTTGTTCGTACATCAAGTAGTATATTTATATGACAAAAGCAGCTCATATTTTATGCCTTATATTACTGCTGTGCTCGTAGAAAATAAAGAGAAACACAATTTGACATAGGAATAGGTACCTTTCTGTTCTTCCACGAAACATAGACATGAACTTTAGTATTTTTGATAGAAGAGCTGTGAGTTGGATCTTGTTTATAATTGCAATAACCTAGTTTGACAAGGGATTCAAAATTTAGACGTTTGGCAAATGGGAAACATCATATTTTCAACAGTTATGATCCATTGCAGGACTACCATCAAACTATGAGCTTTTCTTGCAACTGGAGTCCTTGTAGCAACTACTATTTATTTCATAACTGTCTGACCTCAACTTACATTCAGCTCCTCAGATACATCTGCTTTGATTTAGCAAATTAAGTATAGAATTTGGTGCAAAATGTATCATTCAAAACTCAAAATGATAAGTTGGAAACTTAACATATATATACAGATTGGCTAACTAAAGTTATGTTGTGCTATTTTAGTCCATATTTGAAATTGCTAGCAAGGA
>JANTCA010000195.1:0-12878 GCA_024741275.1 Chironex yamaguchii
CATGTCAAAGCGTATTTCATCAATGATGCTGTTTTCGTTGTACTTTTTATAATTGCCAAGTAATCTTGGATTTTATGAGTACCGTTAGGAAGCAAATAGAAAGCAGCAGATGTGTGAGTGCCTCTTTCTCTGTGGCCTTTCCCCCCAATTCATCTTGCCTCTCCCGTTCCCTGCTGCCCACTTTACTTTCTTACTCCCTACGTTTCCTGTTTTTGTACCTCCTTTTTCCAATATTTTTCTTCTTTTCTTCCTTTTCCGTTTTCTTCTGTCCCCTTTTCCATCCTTTTCTACTCTTTTCTCCTTGCTTCCTTCTTTAGCTACCTGCCGCCTTTTTTCCCTATTTCGTCCGCTTTCCCCTTCTTTCACTTATTTTTCCTTTCAACCTTTTCCCCCTCGTTTCCCCCGCACTTCCTTTTTTTCGCTTTCATATGTTTTCTACCTCTTCCCTATGTTTTGTAGGAAGAGACGCTTATGTTGTAGCCACGACAGGAGTGAAGAAATCATTGTTATTTTAAGCCATAATACTACAGTAATTAAGGTCTTCCTATCCCTATAGTTTGCGTATCGCTTTTGCAGAAGCAGTGTGACTATGAAGTACGCGCCTATTTTTTTAGGTTGTCACTCTGTGGTACAGATCACCTGAAGTTCTTTTACAGACAACATACGCCACTGCTGTCGATATTTGGAGTCTCGGATGTATTTTTGCAGAACTTTACAATCGCAGGCCCCTTTTCCCTGGACAGTCAGATGTTGATCAGCTCCATCGAATATTTCTGTAAGGAGACAACTCGTTTCACTCTTAGTACTATGTTATCGTGGGTACCATATTTATTGGTTTCAGTAGTTTCGTTAAACGCATTATTGATTTGTATACTATCAGGTGTTGATTCGTGATGCGAGAGGCATAACAGTATTATGACTTGTCTGCCAACCATGCATACAAAGGATATCTCAAATAGATTTTTAGTGGAGAAGAAGTGCCGTTTGCTGCACAGAAGTGTGCGGCCATACTGCGTCAGATTTCCGTCGTTTGTTTTTTAGTTGAGAATAGGGATAGCGGTTTCATACGTGCCAACATCATAAACTCTGCAGTGCTAACTACAGTGGCAGCATTTGCTGAAACTAAAAATAGAACAAAGTGAGCCTGAAAAAATAGCTACGTAACTGCAGACATCAAAACGTAAGGCTAAATATAGAAGCTGGCCACGGCTCAACGGCAGTGTTTTACACGACTGCGAAGTGAATGCGTTTTATGCAATAGGTCTTAGTGGAGTTGTAGAAGCGTTTTATGGCGTCTCTGGTTTCATATGACGATGGTGCACCACAAGAGTGAACAGCTCAATGGCGAAGTGCATCTGTCTTATTTCCATTCGTTTGTGTCGAGGTAGTAGTAAGCTAGGATTGATTAGACCCCCCCCTCCCCCCATACGTTTTTGTGAGCCTTTTACATTACGGGAAGTAAGGAGTGCGAAACAACCATGATTTTAGTAACATTTGGAGTAACAAACAAAACAATACAAAAATGCGTATTATTTCAAAGCAAAACACTCAAAATGTTTCAGCCTTCAAAATTTCAATGGCCATGTTTGAAATCCCTTTCAAGATCTGACTCTGAAAGGACGTCATCTGAGACTTTGCGTCATTCACGTTTACTTATTTTCACGTAAGGCTTGTGATTTATGGTCGTATTTGCACCGTATTACTTAATCTTTGTTTAATTGTTTTTCATATCGAGGCTAGTGCTTATAAATTTCGCCCAGTGCTTCAACAATATATTCTTTCGTTCTAAATGGTCATATGACCGTAAACATCTGGTTGCTCGTTTTTGACGCCAAGAGCTATTTATAGCCTTTTTAAATTAATGTTACTATTTTATAAACAGCTAGGCAGGTTGGCAGGCTAAAAACATTGTCCAGGGCAGAAGTAACAAACTCATGCACAAGTGTTAGATAAATAGCTTCTTTGGGAGCCAAGGGAAAACTTCATTATGTTATGCAATATAATTATATGTCAGCAAATACTTTAAACTCCATGGAAAGTTGTTGGAAAAGGATTTTGAAAAGGACATAGGTTCTTTTCGTCTGACACTCTTTAGAATTGAATTGTAAGAATTGAAAGTATAGTTGTATGGCAACCTTTCTATGACAAAGAGTCAGGTGGAAAAGCAAACTCTTTCTGCCAACAGAGTCCTGGTTTTCTTGTCTTAAGGTAGACAGACTCCAGTGCGCGTTGGTGATATTTGTTATGCCAATTGCCTAAAAATTATCGTCCTTATACAGTAGGGGCATTCTAAATTTTCTATTAAATGTTGGCCTATAGCAGAATCGCATGTTTTGGCAGTCATTTTAGCTTGGCAAACGTGAAATGACTGTTCGCAACGAAGCAATGCCACTTGGCGTACACTGGCTGGAACATGTTTTCTTCTATCACGGAATCTTTAAGAAGTGCGACCTACATAGCTAACTTCACATCGGCACAGAAGTTTATATACAATTGAGCTTTTTTTGTGTGATAGGTACGCAATCTGTGAGCTCTGCTATCTAACTAGAGAGAAACAAAAGGAATATTCATGTTACGAAAGGGGTACTTTTTGGACAATGTATTTGTGGAAATACCAATCATATTATCCAACATATCGATCCATCTTTTTCACAAAGATACTTTTTCATTTTTTCCAATCTACTTTATTGTGTGAGTTACATGCTGCGCGGGATACATTTCTTAGTGGGAGGGGTTTTATTTGTGTTATTTGTTACACTATAACTTTTAATTTGTGATTATTAACTTTGTCGATATTATTGATGTTACACACTCTCTGAGTAACCATATTGGAATATGAAATATGTGGCGTAAGGAGTGCGTGCCTTTTTTACGCCAGCGTAAAGTAGAATTTACTAGTTGGTTGGCTTCAATTTGCTCTTGTTAAAACATTATAAGAACTTCTATAAAACGCATAGAGTATATATATATGTGTAGCCTTAAACTTAATGGCGTAGAAGCTTACAGCGTCTGGCTTAAATTTATCTTGTGAGGAATAGATAGATTCCAGTATGCCTGAGTCATTCATCACAAACCTAGAGCTGTGCCAACTAGAGCTTCATAATAAATATATGTTTCACTTATCACAGATTAATTGGTACACCACCTGAAAATGACTGGCCCAATGATGTATCGCTCCCTTTAACGACATTTCAAGGATACAATGGAATGAGGATATCTACTATTGTACCGGACATTTGTGATTATGGAGCAGATTTATTAAAAGTAAGCTTGTTTTGTAGTTAGTTTGGACTTCAGGAAAATGTAGCTGAATGTCTTGCTACGATTGTGACTCTTAACTTATGCCTGTATGTGTTGTCTGGTAATGAAGGATAAATTGTTGTATTTCTGACAAGCAAATCGTACGTCCAGGGTAGGGGCTGAATCCGCGATTTTCTGCTTTCCAGGCAGATGCTCTGACAATTGAGCTACAAGAGCAGTGTTTCTCAGAGCTGAGTTTTTTGGGGTCATGATTTGATGATTACGTCACTGCAAGATCATTATGTTGAAGCTCCTTTAAAGAACCTGAATAGATGAACAGTGCAACGACAAAGTAATAAATAGGAATAATCAAAGTATTTCTTTTCTCGTGTTTTGACTGACAGTGTGTAATTATCAGATCTCAAGGTGCAAAGTGCACTTGAAAATAAGTCGTTCCTTGGGGTCTGTGCAGTATAATGTTCATATTATTTATTCTATGTACTTTATGTGTATTTTCAATAGCTTTTGTTAATACGAATGGTGTTGTTTACTGTAGACAAGTTGCAAAAGCTTTTCTTGCAGCATTCTAGCCTCGTTTTAGACTTCGAGTCCCAGCCTCTCGCTAGTAGTGTAACTATTCCATGCCTACAGTGATGTCCCAGAGAAGAATTGCTGGTATACAGTATATGCCATTGTCTCAAGCAATACAATTTTTTTGGACTTTGTGGAGGAGAAGCCTTTCTCACTAGTCTTGTATGGTTATAGTGACGTCACAAAGGATTACATTATATGAACCGTATATGCCATTTTCTAAAAACACTGCAATTTGTATTAATATTGTCATGTTATCACACACATTGACGCACATATCTGCTAATGAGTTACGTGAGTTAGCGCACGCCTTGATCTTTCTAGAAATGTTGGAAAAACTGCGGAAGAAATTCCATGTAACGAACTTTCCTTTGCAAATCGCAACAATTTTGTTGTGTTCAACTTGAAGAATAGTAGGGTACTGAGACTAGTATACTGTACGAGAAAGAATTATTTACGTTGCTCTCCTAAACGGACTTAATTGTTTATTATTTGTATTTTTCAATATGGTTTCTAATGTGATTATCCTGCGGTAAGAGAACTTATTGTTTTACGCAGAGTTTTTACATCTTTTAAACTTAGCTACTGTGTATAAGGCCATTCTCTTGTTCCGTACAGGGCCTGCTTGAATTCAATCCGTCAAAGCGACTGTCAGCCAAACGTGCTCTTATGCACGACTATTTCCTGGAGTTAAGGGCCGACACTGATAGCCAAGATTCAGGAATTTCAGGGATGAATTCCTCTCAAGATGGTAGTACGTCATGGAATGAACCTCAAGATAACACGAACTCTCAAGTGATGGCAGGAAGATCTTGTAAGCTCGACTCAAATTATAATGAGGAAAAAGATCAAACGGAACAAACGCCTGACCATATTCCGCGTTAATTGAAAGAATGTGTGTAACCAGCTGAGGTCATCTTTTGAAAGGCTCAATCCACACCTTGTCAAACTCTTTCTCTGTGATCGACAGGTCCGGCCAATATTTGCAAGAAAACGTCGGAACCAGGTGCTCGATTTGCCGGGATTGACAGTGCTTTTCGTCGTCTGAATGACAGCAACATTTACTGTGTAAATAAATATGACGCCCGTGTTCATGTTTTGGCTTTTCTCAACCTTACATTCGCAATTACGATCTTTATGTCACCGTTTGAATATGGAGTGTCAACTGCGGTATTCCATTAGGGAGAAAAAGTGATCATTCTTGCAGGTTGTAATCTGAAAGGCAGGACACGCTTGACACGCCGATTGGTTGTAATCTGAAAGGCAGGACACGCTTGACACGCCGATTGGTTTTGAACGCATTCCGTTCATCGTCGAGCGTTAAGTGTTTTAATTTTCCAAAAAGATTCAAAAGGTGCCAGTTATTTTCTACCATGGTGTAGGTGAAAGTTCTTCATGAAATCCTATGTGAAGCGCATGCGCATATGATGACATTTTGGCATGATAGTTCTTAGTTGTCATGTGTGGTATTATCCTGTATCATAAACTGGTACATTCAGGAAACACTGCAGTTCATAGTTTTGCTGATTGTCATTCATGGTCCTTGTTAAATGGTGTTCAAATAGTCTTTAAAATTGGCACAACCAAGTGCTATAGTTAATTATGAATAGTTCTACCTTGCCGTCCATCAAATGAATTGGCCACTTTTGTACCTAGAGACCCAAGACGAACTTGCTGTATTGTTATTGCGCATGCTTAAAGTGTCACTCTATCGTCTGTATGGTATACTTATGGAACAAAGTTAAGGATGTCCTTTATTGAGAGATATACGTTTCTATAGGGAGACATTTGTTTCATATTTGCCCTTATTTCCTGTCTTCGCGACCTGTTCTTTCTTTTGCCTGTCGATGTTGACCTGTTCTTTCTATTTCCTTATTGCCTGATCTTGTCTGTTTACATGTTTTCACATTTTTGTGGTATCTGTTTTGGTGCTTCTTTAGTTTTTTTAGTTGTTGTATTGGCATCTTCATGTTTACGTGGTATCTCCTTTCTCTACGTGGTTTCCTTCTCTGCTCGTGGCTCTGTTTGCATTTTAACCTTTTTTTTCTCGTCGCCTGCTATTATCCTTTATTTTATGCTCCTGGTATTATCCTTTTATTTTATTCGGCGGTTATCATCGTTTTTTCCTTCTTTTGGTTTCGTGCTTCGTTGTCTAATATGTTTCAGTGCAGGCATCCTCTTCCCTTGGCAGCTACGTCTGCCGGCCTGCCATTTCCTGCCTTTGAATTCCTCTTATTCGCTTGGCATCTGTCATCTTATGCTTACACTTTCCTGTGGTTGCCTGGCGTCTTCTTTTATTTTTTGTTGACTTCGTTTCTACCATGTCTCGTTCGTCAATGCCTCAGTACCTGGCATTGTCTGTGCTTCTCTCCTTTTATTTTTAGTTGCTTTTAGGAGACTTTGACCATAGATACTCTGGTTACATTACGACGCAGCATAAGTAAAAGTATACAAGGTATGCTGTAAGTGTCATATTCGAATTAGGATACTGAAATATATACTTTGATCTTCGGTCATCGTTAACAAGGTACTTTTAATTTTATTTCATAGTGATTTAGATCTTATGAAACAAGGAGGGAGTTACAAGAATGAAGGGAGGTATGGTTGGAAGAATAGTGCTCAAGTGTAAATAGATCATTTGCCCTAATTTCAAGTCAAAGGGACAGCTTCTCGTTTAGGAGCATTATTTAATGGTGAATGCCACTTTTCTTTAGTATTTTTTAGAAGATGTTGAGTTAACTGTCCTGTTAGAAGGATGGGTTGTTGGGACGTAACAGAACCCTTGTATATACTAATTGGGCTCAGTAGTTGGACTCGGTTGTTTCCGACTCACAGGTTAGATCTGTCGTAGATCCGTAATTGTAAACTGCTATGCTGGAACTGTCTTTAAGTTAATTAACATTATGTATTTGGTATAAAGTTTCGATGGCGTTAATAAACATGTTATCTGCGTGGCTTATACCTCTCCCCCACTCCACACTTACACACAATTGTGGTAAGGTTTATGAGGACACTGAAAACAGTAACTGTACCCTCAACTTTCCTTACACACTTGTCGAAACGATTATTTTGGTCTTCGCTGTGGAAAAATGCCCGTCTGAAAAGTTGAATTGCACCAAAAAATAGACGTTAAGAGTACTGAAATTTAGTTACCAATCCACATGAAATTTTTAATTTTTTTACGAGCATTGTCCAGAGTACCATGTGGCACCGTACTCCTTGCCCTAGGGTACCCTGCTGAAAGCAACTTGTATATGACGATTGGTAGAGATCCGTATGTATGTTTACAGGTTCTTAACAAGAATTTGTCGATGAAAAAGTAGGAAGGATGGCTAACGTTTCATCCAGATAGACGCCTTTCAACTTGTAGAATAGGATGGCGCTGAGCAATTTGGAGAAGTAGTAAGGAGGAACAGTGTGGAGGAGTGAGGAAGAACAGCAGTATCGTGGAGAAATAGCATAGAGGGGCGACGGGGAGGAGCATTGTGGGAAAGCAACATTTATGCTGCAGGTTTTACATGTTAAGGGTACACCTTGACATCATTTTGTCAGTCCTTATTCCATGGCAGAAAAGGTGTAAATTAGACATTTGAAAGTTAAAATGTAATTAATAAATTTTTTAAAATGGTAACAGCGTCTAGGTCATTTAATTTGTTTGTTAATTCTTTAGTTCAGACCAAATTATCCAAAGAATGGGTCCTATATCTATTTCATCTGTCAGTCGACAGTGGGGCTACCTTTGATTGACTTTTATTAATTAACTGACACAAATCAAAGATGAGAAGATGAGTGCCATGCATATAATAGACGACAGCTGCTAAACTGGGAAAAAATTCCGTCTTTTTAATGAGACCCTTCACCATCTGTAGACAGTGGCCCAAATTGGGTGTTTAGACCATAATATGTTCAAAAGATCTCCATACACTTTATAAGAATAAATACAGAAACATTCTCTAGAGTTTAATTCTTGCACCTTAACCTTATTATCCCTGAGCAACATATAAAACTCAGACAATGAAATCTTTAATTATTCTGATATCCAGTGCTTGCTTTTCGTAGTAAAACAGTTTAGAATACAAGTGTTGTTTATAAATGAAGTTCTTGCATATCATGTTAAGCTAGATCCGAGGTAGACTGGACATACCGAATTGAAAACGAGTGCTTTGGGGTTGGTAAATAGGAAAAATTCATTGTTCTTCATTTCTAACAGAAATAGGGAGTTATGTAGATCAAATTAGTAGGTGGACTTTGACTTGAATAATGTCACACAGCTTCATTGTGTCTGTTTCAAAGCCGCTAGAATGTAAATAGAGAGATTTCTCAACGACGTCAGAAGTAATAATGACTCATCAGATCATGTTCACTTTGAAACAATTCTTAGGAAATTTGTTGGTTAATGTTCAAATAAGATTGATAGCATCTGCAGACGTGTCTTTTGGTGTTTTTAGGGGCAAATGTTGTTCGAAACCATCCAATTTTGTAAAAGTAGTTCCAGGCATTCGGTCAAGAACTATGAAATTTGTAATAATACATGAAAGCCCTTTATTACAAGATCTTTTTCTAGAGCTAACTGCTCGCCCCTCCAATTTCCAGAGCTACTCGCGGGAGTGGGCTGAACGACGACCTTGCATATTTTTCTGTAGCTCCTTAAGACTATTTTGTTGTGATTTTGGTGGGGGTGACTGGAGGGTCCGCTTTATCAAGAATAGGGTTTGGTGGAACGGATTAGAGCATCGTTTATTTTAGTTATGATGTGTGGAAAGTTGTATGTGCACTTGTTAGATAGCATGAATGCCCATTGATACTTTTCTTGTAACATTTGTTAGTATTTGATACAAATAATTAAACTGGTGATTCCTTCTTCATGGCATTCATAAAGTTTTGAAACACCCTTCCTTTTTGATGCGTTAGAACTTGTGCATCAATAGGTTTCATTTACTGTGGACCATTCGCAAATGACGTCACTGATGCGTTCGTTTGTACTGTCGATTATATATATATATATGTATATAGTGGGATTCTTTTGTTGTTTGCCCAACAACCCTAGTTGACTTAGAGATCATCAAATACTGAACTTATTGCTAATCGGAACAATTGATATAACGAATTTATTACGATTTTTTGGGCGAATTGCGTAACTGAACATGATGCATCCCTGTCTCCATTTTCCGCCACTTATAGCGCGGGGGAGGGCGTGACATACGATGAAAGCCCTCGCTTTGTCCTCAAGATCAGACGTGGGCATTGTACAGCACTTGGACAAAAAACCAGTTATTTTACAAGCCCTGTCTGGACCGCAAGTTGTCAATTTTAGGTTAGGAGTCGATGCAAATATAACTGTAGCTTTATCAGACCGGTCTTTGACAGGTTTTAAAGTTTCTGATGCGGTTCCTTGAGAAAATTGATTACCGATTGAGACGGACATATACCAAGACTATGGTTTTTGGCACAGCAATTGGCGCCCATCCATTGTTTTTGTGGACGACCTCCGCCTGTCTTACAACTACCTTGAACTGGAAGATTAAAGTTGGACAACTGAGCGGTACTTTCATGACATGCCATTCAAGGCGCATTTACTACGTTTGCAATTATGAAAAAGCGAGGATTTGTATTGTTTTTAACTGCCATTTTGCAACATAGGTTTGCATCGTTTTGTTTTGTTAGGTCTCCGTCTTATTAAAATGGGTATCGTAATTAGTTTAGGGTAGTTGGCTTCACAAACTAACTGGCTCGTTTTCAAGAGGTACATACCCTATGTTACTTTTGAGTCTGAGATTTTTGGTAGTCAAAAATTGTGTACTTTTCTGAATAGCCATAATATATTTTGCGTCAAATAAATAATTAAAAGCTGGGTTTTCTGTGTTACGGCTGGCTTCTTGGTTACCATTTGATGTACTCGAAACATCGCTGAGCTTTTTTCAGATGGTCTTAGCCACCATCTGACTACCCCACCCACCCCTTGCCAATCGGTGCTAAGCAGCTCAATTCCAATCATCTCGTGTGACTGTATTCCACGATGACGCTAATACCCTGGAATAGAGGCTGACCGCTAGCCTCGCGTTTGTTGCCGTGCCCCTCTTTCGTTTAGAGTTAAAGTCCCTACCTTATATCGAATGACTACAAAACCAATGTTTGGTACGATGAATACACAACTGTCTTGACCATTTGAAATGTTATTAAACATTTAAGAGACATGCTCCCGAGAGAATCTGGTTATGTATTCCACCGTGTTTGAAATGGTCGAAAAAACTTTATTCCTTCTGCTAGTAGGGAAGGAAAATCCTTCACCTGAAATCGGTGTACTATTTTTAAAGTAATTCTGTCTAAGGGAGAATGGAAAGCAGTCGACTCTAGTCTCACCACCAGCCTCCCACCTCCTTGAGGTCGTTGATGCATTCTCGAGTTTTCATATAGATATGCATCAAATATACAAATACCTGAAATGCCCTTCACGAAAACACTTGTGTCGGATTGGCACATTAGTTTGAGCGTGTGAGAGTTTTGAGTTGCAATTTGGTATCCCTAATGATGATTGTAGCTTACGACCAGTTGCACCTTGGGAGTCGGGGATCCATCTACAGATAGAGGAATACTGCACTTTCAAAACTGTTAATACGACTGTCCACACTGAGCGCGGTAGACTTCACTGTTAAGTTAAATAGATGTTTGACGCCGTGAGGGCCTTGCTTGCAGTCAGGACATTCGTTGGTAATACTCGGATTGATTCGAGCCTGATAACTTATGAAGCTTGCAGTGACAGGAATGCAGCTGCACGAGCACTGCTATTTAGTAACAATCGAGTTTTGTCAATTTATGCCGATGGCTGGGGCAGTAACTTGTTAGCCGTTTGTTTCTGTATGTAGGATTGTGTAGCCTGAGTATGAATTGGCTTTATCATTGGTGGCATTGGGGATCAAGTGTATCACTGCATGCCCTTTCATTGGAATGTTTTTTTAAGTTTACAAGGTGGCTCCGACGTCTTCATGTGTTTGAAACCAGAATGCTCTTGCCAATTACAGCCGAGCAAATACTGTTTGTTCAGCTTATGTACGTGTTTCTGTATGGGCATAACAAGTGTTTCGTCATCCCGTCAGATCCTCTCGACTCCTATGTGCTAACGGTTCACTCTTAACAAATATATCAAAGAACCTGCGTCTGTTGATAACATATGTATATAGTATATAGTATCTCAACGGATACAAGTGCTTTAATATATTTGTCAAGAGTGGAGCATCAGCGCTACATACCACTGATGAAGGCTTAAGCCGAAACGGAAAAAATAAAGGATTTCCCATTACCCATAGCTGGGTTCTGTCTTGTAGTACCAAGGACTTTCGAAGGTCCTTCATCAAATCTTTGTGCGGTGATGGCAGGGATGATTGAGTGTTGGCTTTTGAGTCTTGAGGGTACGAGTTCCAACCCGGTCAGCTGCTACTCAGTGCAGCTATTGTGGTAATGCTCCACTTTTAACCAATGTGTATTAAAGCACTATCTGTTGAGATGCTATATATATCCAACACTGATGAAGGCTTAAGCCGTAACACAGTTGAAATTTATCCATTTCCCAGTACCCATCACTGGGTTTCGGCTGTTGAGATACATGTATATATAAATATAAATTTCAAGAAATAAACACTTTTTAACGTTTCGAATAATTCTTCTTTAGAAAACTCACATATATAACACATGATAGCTGTTATCGCCAATTTAGGCCCTGGCCTGAATTTCAATCTTGCTATACCAATTTATTCACATTAGTATCCTCCCCTACAGCTTTTGGTCATCTGTGTTGTGTAGGATTCTTCCCATGTAAAAAGAACGACCGAGAGTGCGGGGTAGTGAAGGTAGAGCGGCCCACATCGATGTTAGCCTTGATTTGTTATTCTGAAAGCCATTAAGTTACTATTTTCTATTAGACGTTTGATTGAATAAGTGACATTTAGGAAGGCATTTCAATCTAAAACTTGAATTTTTAACCGTATCTTTTAACTGTTAATTGGACTAATAGTAAATTCGGTAGGTGCAGTAAAATTCACCGTGTATTCACTTAGAAACCGAATTGTTTTTTATGTAGTTTCAATCATAGTAGATGCCGTTTGTTGTACCGTATGTTAACTGGCAAAAAAGTTTAAAGTAGTAAATTTTTACCTATTTGCTCAATTAATGAGTCGACGCTGTTTTTAAAAGTGTTGGACACTAGGATGAGAGTATGTTTTATGTCCACGTTTGTTATAGAATTGTTTTTTCCGGCTTGTATTGCTGATATTTTTTTCAGATATGTTTTGTTTAAGAATGACATGTTTAACAAGTGCCCACTTTGTGTGTTTTTTTCTGTATAATTGATTCCTGATTACTTCAGACCTCGTAAACTAAAAAAGGCAACTTTGTGGTAACATGACCTATCTGCACTGTGAATGATCCCAGCTGTCTGCACCTTTGCTGAAATAAAAAATGCAATACTCAGATTCGTTACCATTGATGACATTAGCATCATCCATGTATGTTTGGTTTTTCAGTTTATTCCATTGCCCCAATTTTGAGAAAAAGCTTTCCTTTTTCAACCTTGTGCACCTGCTTTATAGAGGTAAGGTCATTGACATCTCCCCTCAAAGATTTCTTGTGTATAGTTACAACCTATCTTGAAGAATGTTCTTAATTTTGTGATCTTGTAATTCATCATGTGACTTCGGGGGAAGTCATTTGCAAAATTATCATGACGGTAGTTGTAGATTGTGATTCCTTCCAGAACTCGAGGTCTATGGTCACTAAGCAAAAGAGAATAACTTCAAGAAGGCAAAAAGAATCCTTACTATGTTCTTGACTGTAATACCTGATTCTTCTCAAATATGCAGCTTACGGTTTGAGTTTATTAAATTTATTAGCACAAAATTGTTTGCAAAAAACAGTTATGATCCATGGCCTAATGAAATCTCAGCAGTTATAATTCATAGCCTCATGAAATCTCAGCAGTTATAATCCATGGCCTCATGAAATCTCAACAGTTATAATCCATGGCCTCTTGAAGTCTCATAAGTTATAATCCAAGG
>JANTCA010000196.1:0-33820 GCA_024741275.1 Chironex yamaguchii
GTAGTTTTTTATGCCAGCAAGTCGAATTACTGGGTGTGGTTTTCTGTCATGGCTTCTTCGTCAAGATTCTCAACATTCACCATTTTCTCTTTGTTTTCTTCCTTCTAGTTTATGATTGGCTAGTTTCAATACATGTTTCAAATAAAAAAGGCTGCCATATATATACATACTTTCCTTTCTGATGATTGATTCTTTGAAGAGTGACAGATGAAAAAAGCTTTTAAGTATGTTTTTAGCATAATGTCACCAATTTTCAAAGTAATTTACAAGTTTTGTACTACAAAAAGATTATACAACAACAATTTGATGGGGCCGTTCAACTTTCCATTTTAGCACTAACAGAGTCAATCCAACAATCAAATTCGACAAAGTTTGCTCGTGTAACAGAGGCTTTGCCAAACAAATACTTTACAAGCTGGTAAAAGGCGAAAGTACCAACCATTCAAATGATGGTTGTTTTCATGCAACAAAAAATGAGCTTTGTCCTCCACATTTTAAAGTAAATATAGAGACTCTGATTTATTATTAATACCAAGATATTGCTAGACAATTGTACTTGATTAGTTGGTGAAACTGCTTTCTCTTATAAAAAGTCAAGAGATGATTTTAATGATTTTAAAACTGATTGCAACTAGGTGACAATTAAAGTCACACAGGATGGAATAGCTGATATGCTGCAAAGTGCTAGGATTAAAAAAATGTTAATGTAAGGAAAGATAAGGGAACTTTGCAAATGCAGAATTTAGCTAATATACTGAAACTAGGAGGGGATGGGGAAGAACAGAGCCTATTGACATTATGCAAGAATTGAGCATTGAGCACAATTAATCCATAAATTACAAGCACGGTATCACTAATTTCAGCAAAAGTTGATGACTGTCATCTTGATCTACACTCTCATTTGCAGAAAGACAGCATCAGATATTCAGAAATTGCAGATATTCAGACTGCAGAAATTTTGACTTTGAGCAACAACACGGTACAATGTGTGTCTAGTTGGTATGCTGAACCATGTAAACATGATTTTTGCATAAGTTTGCAACAGAAATTCATGATTAGCTTCCTTTCAAATTGTATATTATTAGTAACATATGGTACAGTGCCAGAATGATCACCACATGCACTGGGCCCAAAATATAAAATCAACCTAGAGAATGTAAGTTACAAAGAGTGGCTGTTTCATCATGGACTTCAGGTTAAATTTATATTCGGCTAATTACAACAGGAGAAAGGCTCAAAAACTTGGTTGGTAATACTCCATTCAGACAGTTCAGGTGATTCATTCAGTTACCCTGGACTTTTTCACTACAAAACTTCATGATGAAGGCAAACACGGCCTTTCTCCAATAAAACTTTAGTTATTGTAGTTAAAATAAGATATTGGCATTTTCGAATATTTATGCAAAGGCCGACCGTTATTCCCTGTTAGCAACATTATGTACTACTAACAGACACCCTTAGACAAGAATTCGAATACGTCCTGCGCATTGCAGGCCGAACCCTGGGAGAAATTTAGAAAGTTTTCCACGCTAAATCTAGGATTATAGCTCTTCATCATAGAAGTTCTCGGTAAACAAATAAAGTACAAGTTCGACATGTTGCCTTTGCAAGCACTTAGCAACCTACATCGTCTTTTCATTCCATCATCCATGAGACCGAGATGATTCATCATATTAAGCGTACGATAAAAGTACCTGTACAATGTCATTTAGTGAGCTTACCTTGAAAGAGGACGTGGATGTCATTATTACAACCAGCTGTGGAGTGTTAAATAATACAACTTTCCTTTCAAACCTATTACAGTGTCTTTGCTGCCAGTAAACCAATAATTGCCTACCAAATGAATAATGAAAGGAAACTTATGACTCGAACCTTCAGATGTCTGTTGCTAGGGTAGAGTGCGCACTCATTTGTGCTTGGCGCCAACATCTGGCCTCTTCTTGAAAATGATATTATTTCTATGGTTTTGGGCACTGATCTGAAAAAAGGACTTTTTTTCATATCAGTGGTTTTGGGGGTTGAGTCAGACTTGGCTTAAGTTCTCGCTATCCAGGCAATGGTTAGAAAACATGAAAAACGAATGTGGCACATGTTAAGAAAGAGGCTGCGACGTAACAAAGGGGGTACCAAAAGTGTCTG
This sequence comes from Chironex yamaguchii, assembly GCA_024741275.1. Taxonomy (NCBI): domain Eukaryota; kingdom Metazoa; phylum Cnidaria; class Cubozoa; order Chirodropida; family Chirodropidae; genus Chironex; species Chironex yamaguchii. The sequence goes on from JANTCA010000196.1 coordinate 2,140, forward strand.
AGCTGACAAAAGATAAATCGTAAATAAAATGTTGCAGCAGCAGGGCATTTGTTTTCTAATTTCTAAACCCCTATTCAAGCTTTTTGAGTGATTTGATATAGTACTAGGCCAAGTAGTTTTGAAAAAAAAACTAGTAGGAAGCTAACTGAAATAGAGGAGTGTAGAAATAGAAAAGTTTGTCTTGTGTAAGAAGCAGTTTAAAGTTATGAATGTGACAAGGGAACTTCAAATCGTGGACTCACTAGTGCAAATATGAGGCATTTCATGCTATGCTATGCTAAGCTATGCAATTCAATCGGAAAGGTCGTAAAGCCTTTCGTAACATACCCCCGATAGCTCGTGTTATTGGATGTCTTTCTATTGGCGCATGCATTTACAAGTGGCGTGTGTTTTCTGCCTACGAGCACCAATTTCTCGCCGTTTAAACTAGTTCCGTATAGAAGTAGACAGGGTGGTCTTGTGTGAGAAACAGAAGGAAAGTTAAGATTGCAAACTACATGTAGATTGTATGACAAAAAATATAGCAGATACTCTGGAATATTTCTCTCTTTAATGTTATGGATACTTTAAATGTGTTCCATTTTTATGTATAAAGAGAGGCTCTTATGCTGCGCGTCACTTCGCTTTTGGTGTGTTTCTTTTTAATTTTGTTATTGGTCATAGCTGACACTGTTATTTACGACCATTTTAGAAATTTATTAAAGGCTCAAATTTAAATTTTGTTGCGCATGACATCCATTTCCCAATGCAATAAAAACCTAAGCACGCCTATAAAATAAAGTCGACTGCCTTCTTACGTAAGTGAGGTTGCGTACTAAAGGCATAAACTTAAAACAATTTCAAATGCGTGAAACATACTTCATTGCAAGGGAATATGGGAGAAATAATAACAAATTTTACTTAAAAGAATCTTCTCGAGATTTGCTTTTGGATGTTCAAAATGTATTGTTTTACATGGTAGAGTGAAAAATTGAAGGGAAATTGTGCGCTAACGGAAAGCAGCAAAATAAATGCCAGCATATACATATTTGTCAATACTTGGATACATTTGCTTTGAGTGTAAAAAGTCTTTTAAATTGCAAGTATGTCGATACAGGGAAAAGTGTGCGGATAATGGAACAATAAAGGCGTGTCTTCAGTTCATGCATTTTTCATCTCATGGCAAATTAACTTGTTATTTCGCTTGAAAGCAGAAATGTCGAATTGTTAAAGTTTGCTACAAGAATATCGTGAGACCCAGGTTCTAAGATCTGGCAGTAATAACTCGTATGTGATTTATTTTAGCTAGCCATACATTGTAACAGATTTGACGGCTGTCGTTGTTAACCAGCTCTGCCATACGACCAAATTTATCTCGTTGTTCCCTTGCTTGGAGTGACTTAATTTTGTTTCGAGTCCAAATCGTTAGTAAAGATCACGTTTCTTTTGTATGTTGCCAGTTTGACCATAGAACTACCATTATTGCTGTTATGGATACGGCTTGTTTTCTTTGTTCCAAGTAAGCATAACAAACATTTGTACTGCTGTGATGCATGACACGAAAGATAAATCTCTTAGACAATTACAGAGACCTACGGAGTAGGTCATGATGATGAACTGGGACACGCTATCTATGTGATTACATTGATATAAAGTAACCACTGTGAAATTGACAGCACTTTCACTACGCACACTTTAGAAGTTATCAAGACTACAGGTTACAGTGGCCTACTTTTTTTTCAACGTCATGCCTAATGACCTAATGGAGTTTTATTCAAGCAAGGATATTTCCAAACATGTGAAAATGGCTAGTAGTGTGATTATGCTGTTCAAGTGGAAACGACTAACTACTGAGTTTCTTTGTAAGGATTCGCGACTACAAACCCTTCTCTGCTTTATGCCTTCTCTAAGACAGCCAGAAACGCAGCCGTTACTCGGGGGACGAAGAGGGAGTAGATGAGGAGCTGAGCCTCACTTACTAGTCACTATCAGCCCACATTGATCGATTTGGTGGCGAAGAAACTGTTTTTTTAACGTATGGCTGTTGTTGGGGACAATTTACTACCACCCCTGTCCCGGAGGTCGTCTCTACGCCACTGACAACGTAATATCACTCAATTTTCACCCATCTACTAATACAAATCCCGCATTCCCTTGGGCGCTTGATGCTTCTTGATGCCTCTTGATGTGGTGGGGGCATTAACCGCAGAAAGGGCACCTTATGGTGGCAAAGTTTGGTGTTGAAACACATCGGGAATCCTTGTTTAGCATTTATTGTGGTAAACATCTCCTCTGGACATATTGTGATCGTGATCTTGAGAGCAAAAGGAATCGTTCCATTAATGTGATTGCGGATAATGTAGACATTTATATGAAATTCCTTATATGGCATTAACATTTCTCCGAAAACAATTTTTAGAGAGGGTAGCACTGTCCCTGTACTGCCCCGTACCACTAGCGCAACGGGGTCAGCTGTTCACGCTGCTGCCCTGGTTCCGGCGCCCCAGCGTATTCCTGACTATCACAAGCAAATGTGCTATGGACATTTTTAGCAAATGTAATTGTCTCCACATTCTCAGCACTTTAATTCATTAATCAGATTCGTGTTTTTTCTAACAGGTTAATTGTGCCCTGTACAATAAATTTTTCAACGTTTTCTGTGACTTTTCGTTTTACAGGACTGGAAGTAGCATCTCTAAATAGTTGCATAAGCTCTCCTTTGCCATGTTTTTGGATGCTAATTCAACATCCATTACTCTTCACAAACAAATTTGACAGATCAGAGGTCACACGCTGTCAAAGTACAAAAACATTGCCCAAATCAACATGTCTGGAGCCATCCTGACGGAAGCTGGGTTTTTGGTCTCCTACAGCTTTTTACATTTTGTTTACCTAATGGTTTTTCAAGGTATAAGTCGCAGTTGATTCTATATGCATACACTAATGTGGGATACAGCATCATTATATTTATATATACACTTCAAGAAAAAAACACTTTATAACGTTCGAAATAATTTTTTTCCGAAAAACGTATTTTATATTATTGGAAAGGTTTTATAAGTCTTTATTTGATGAAGTTCATATATATTTAACAAACATGGTTGACAGATATGTATATGTGAATAAGGTATCTTTATTACCTTAATGGTAACTCATAAGGCGCTGTATTAATTGATGCTAGTAAATTGAGAATGCTAACCACTTAAGCTACACAATCAGCCACATAATTCTTTTTTGATCATTAGAATGATCAAGAAATGGCAATCAAAAAATCACAGTATTGATTGATGCCTATAAGTCTGTACGAAAGGGGAAGAACATTGATTTTAAGAGATAAAAAGTCAAGTGTAAGGTATTTCGAGGATAATGATGACTTTCACAGAGCACCTAATTGTTTGATGCAGGTCAGTTGATGTAGGAGAGGAAGTGAGAACTGCAGTCCTCGTTCAAGTCTGAGATACCTTTAGCATCAACACTGCAATTCAAAAGGCACAATATTCGTTTCTTCAAATCGATTAATCGAAGTAGGGGAAGGGAATGGTAAACAACTTCAGAAATACAATCAGACGTTCAGACTTTCTAGAGTCACCAGCTTCCACATTTTATCATTAGTGGACACTGCAAGAAGTAGAAAAATCAATAAACTAAATAAGTAAGTAATGGATTAGTATTATGGTGCTTCAAGAACAATCGATTAGGGTTTGACTATCCCATTTTCCATTTAAAGCAATTTTCACTCCAAGGATTCCAAGTGAGTATTTATTTGTTTTGGATAGTAACGTATAGAAAATTCAAATACTACGAAATCGTTTTCGTGAGATAACTGCTTCTTTAAGGTGATCTCCATATCACCCTCTTTTAACTCTTCTGCATACTTTCTTCGCCTAGTTACACATTCTGACCCTTGATCACAGATTTTATTTTTTTTGTCCGCCTCTTCAATAAGCCTCCAGCATTGGTCACCAATCCAAGGTTCCCCACCGATGTTCTTTCTGGGCAGGTCTCTTCTAAAGTTGTTACTGTGTCTACTGCAGTCTTCCTTCATAAGACTTCTTGACCTTCATCTTATGACTCAAACTTCAAACAATGCCATGTTCCTCTAGTGTTTTAACAGCTCAGTAGCTGTAGGTCAAATCAATATTTTTTGACAGTTTTGTTAATTGATCTCAACGTTGTACAAGCTTACTTGTGTAGAAGTCTTAATTTCCTCTTCTAATACTTTATTGCGTTTTCCCAACAGCTCATTATTGGAGTTTTTCCGACTTATTTTCACCATTTGAGCTGATCTGACTAAAACGTAGTGTGGACATTTTTCGTCATCGTCCTTTTAGAGAGAGAAACCAAATACTTGTGATTTTGCTATACAGTAGGACATCGACACAGAAAAATCAGACGCAGTCCTATGCTTGTGTATCTATTCGACAGGTATCGTTTAGTGGTAGCAAAAAATATTTACACGAGAAAGAAAAGTGACCAACGAAATAGCGAAAGTGTATCAATTATGCCCTAAAATTGCGATTATCGCAATGAAAACCTTAGAAGTTTAACCCCTTTAGAAAAATCAAAATTTGTTTGGAAGCTTCAATATCATGAAAGCATACTGGAAGTGGTTTAGAAAGTAAGACGAATATAAAAAGAAAAGTGAATTGTCATTGCCAAGTGCCAAAAAGAGTATCGAACCAGGACCTCTCAGATGCCAGACTGAAAATCCCTAAAAATATCCAAGATACTTTTAGTCCTTAAATTTCTGTCTTCGATGCATGTAATTGGTTGATTGTATCGCTGGTGTGGTTGCCTCTAACATCTCTAACGCTGGTAACATCTCAGGATCGTAATTTGAATCACTGCCAGTCACGCTACATGACATGTCGGACTTAGAAGCAACTGGAGTACGCCAACCTCAATCAAGCCAGTGGGTCAGGTTCTACATCTAGTTATCTGATTACTAAAATGACCTGTACTAGACGTCATTGTAACTGGACTTCCACGCAAGGATTTCCTCACTAGTTCTGGTTTGTGAAGATATCGTTGCCGAAAATTACAAAATAATCAAAATCCGGACAGTTATCCAGATCGTTCTCAAAGTTAATGTGTTCTTTACTGGAGCAATGCAAACTTCTGGTAAAATTTTTGTGATAATCGGATGGTAACCTTTTGCATAAATTTGCCAAACGATAGACAGACAAACTAAGAAACAAACAAAGCAAACAAGCAAATAAACAAATGGAAACAAAAAATAATACCTACTTGGCAAAGGTAATGAATTCTGTACATTTAAATTAATTGCTTAAAACAACTTGGACTGCATGTCAGTAATTCAATCAATCCATCGATCGATCGATTGATCGGTCAATCAATCAATGCGACCAACGAAAGATTAATCAAAAATCAATCCCATTAAGGTTTACTGCTTTAGTTCACCAATTCTATTTCTACTATATACGGAATTTAATTAAGTACAAATGTAAATATAAGATGGTAATAAATAACAACAGATGACCGTCTCAGGCTCTCCGGTCCTGGAAAAGTTGATATCTGCATCAAACATAGGGTGACAAGACGCGTTGGTTGGCGCGTGTATTTTTACATGGGGTTTACAAATATAACTTTTAAAACGTTAAGAATTTCTGTTGTGTTGACTCCGGCATACATAACTTTGAATCTGAAACTTGCAAACAGTTTTGAACATAAACGCCCGCCATGTGACAAAAAGATAATTCCTTTTTCATATCATATCCCCCATCATGTTCGCAGAAAAAAAGTGGCAGCTTATTTCACGCTGCCCTTTCCGGCACAGCAGGTGCAAGTGCATTTGCTATCACACCAGATTACTTATAACGTGCATTAGATAATCTGGTCGTCGTGTGGGCTTAAAATGATAAATTCTTAATTTGACCTCCCTGTATCGCGCCTCCCCTCAATGGTCAAGTTCGGTACACGTCTTGGAGCTTGCCAGCGCCTCACCTCTTTTGTGACTCCCTCCTTCGGAGTTTTAGTTGCAAGGCCGATCACTCGTTTCTCAGACTTATAAACAGTCATCGTTATCATAGGAGGCTATTGAGGCTCGAGATTTCTGTATATTAAATTGACCACATAAGTAGTTGTCAGTATTGGGTGTAGATACCCGCCTTTCAAGTTTATCATCGGTTGTCAAAGTCGCAGTGGCAACAAATGACGTTGTGTTTTTTTCCTATGTCAACTCAATTATTCAAACGGGTGCCTGCAAAACAACGAAAAGCAAGATTTGCCTTACAATCAGATGGACAAACAAGCCATAGCAATAGACATGGGTTGTTGATTCGAAGTTCTATTTTTCTGTGGTTTAGTACTCCATATTCAACATTGATTGGTCGAGAGAGAACAAAAGGTGTGCGGCTCTGTATTATTCACTTGCAGCTTCTTGTCAAGGTCTCTTGTTCCATTTCAATCGGTCAAGCTCACTTGGTGTGGTGAATCTCTATTCATAGTCAAAACGTCGAGTGCAGGCTCATCTGGTGAACATCGCATAAAATATGCATGTACTGGATAATTTCAGCAAGTACAAGAAAATGGATTGACTAAGCTTGCCTAGATCAGATGCTTTGAGCGTTCAGCACGCCATTGCTGACTCTCGATAACGGCACGAGGGGTTCTAACTATGCCTGACTTTAAGTTCAACAGACCCCAATGACAGCCGACATACAGACGCTAACTTTCATCACGCATCAACTGGAAAAGTTACCTTTAAAGGATACTGGATATGGAAAGGAAAAGTTGTCTTCATTGTTTTACTATCGAGGATATGGCGATGAAAACTTCTTACATCGAAAGCGTACACGAACTAACAGAATTTCTCAGGATCCTGAAAACACTTTCCTATCGGATACTTACTACTCAGGGAGCGTGCCGTTCTCGCTCGAGACCAACAAATTATTGAATTCAAATCTAAACACGAAGGGAAAACAAGTTACCGAACAAGAGAGTCAGCTGGTAGTTCAGACAATACGTGAGAGTTCTACGAACAAGCACGTTACTAGAAGTTTTACCTCGCCAAACAAACGAAAGCGTTCAACTGAGTTTTCAGGATGTGATTGTTCACCCATTGCGAAGTTTTGTGATGAAGAAGTGCGAACTTTATTTCGAGGTAACGATGTGAGAAGAAATGTAAATTTTTGTGGAGGCAACGACGAACTTAAGACAGCATGGAGTACTTCCAATACATATTCAAGCAAGACAATTAAGCCAGAGCTGCGAAAATGGCGTGGCAGACCATCAATAAATGTCGAGCAAATGCAGAGGAGTGGATTTTGGTTTCCTTTTAAATCGAGAGGGGCTGAAAGGAGAGTAAAGATAATAAAAGTTACTCCGTGTGATGAGGAAAAACCGAAGTCAAATTTACAGTCGTATGTTCCAGATATCAAGGAAAACTGCCTGTTTCGACCTATAAATGAGGAAGACGAAGATTTGAAGTAGTTTGTTACAAACTTTGATATGGCTGGGGTTTTGCTTTGCTTTGTTCATATTTGCATTGTTATGTAAAGTTTTTGAACGTTCCAAGAGAAACTTGTAAATATTGTCAAAGAGATATTTATATTAAGATGCAGTGTTTTTAAACCTAGTTGTAACAATATCTCACAAATTAGGCACATCATAAGTTAAGAGTATAACAGGACTTGTATACTATTTACATTAAAGTTCTAAGTATAGCTTCTCAGAAGTATCAAACGAGATGGCGACAGAAACAACGTTCTAGTTGTTCAACTGGATTCGAATGCGATGGCGAAGGAGGAACGTCTTTACCATTGAAAGCTTCGATATATAGTAATATATCCACATCTTGAGTGATGCCTGCATATGTCATTCAAAATTGTTGTTCGGACTATAGAACATCACTTGTATTTTATAGTTACATTTGGCACCTAGACTGGATTTTGTACCAGTGGTTATCTCGAGTTGGTGGGTAAGAATTTTACATTTCTATGAAAATAACCTTGATCATGTTCATGGATGAAACGGTATGCAATTATTATGAGACACGTATTTCGGTTTTTCAGCTTTCCTTTTGTCTCCTTTTTATTGTCGCAATGCCATTTAACCGATGAAGGGTTCAGCGCCCGCCCCGAAAGCCACGAGAGGATTAAATTAAGCCGTGGTTGCAGTTAAGCGAATTTTCATTGCACTATGACATTAAGACCCGCGAGAATACAAGACCTTTGGGAGACGTTACAAGGTCACTATTTCGCTTACACAGTTTACGGTCCTTTCTGGCAGCGCCAATGTGTTGGTTCACTAGCGTCGTTTCAACCCATTTTCGGGGTCCAGAGTTGCCAACACGTGGTTTAACCGTAGGCAATTTTACTAGAGAGTCGTATGGAGTTCTAAGCACCAACCCCTTTTTCCATGTTCAACATCCCCAATGACGTGACATTGTTATGAACAGACACATTTTCCTGTGTATTGACTGTAAGGCTTGGGCGTATACCCAAAGTCACGTTGCCATGGCTGGTTAAGGTTGCGTTGCTGTGCGTGATATTTAGTGCTTCTATCTCACAAACTTAGACGTAAAATGGGATAATTCTTGGTGTGCTTCTTGGCCTATCATGCGTTTAATTGGAATGAAATCGTGGCTTGGGATCGAACACAGGACCCTTATTCCACCTGGTCGTCCTTACAGTTTCACCCACAGGAACTCTGACAGCTGCCTGATTGTGTACTAGACAAGCTCGCATGTCTCTGGGACAGTCTCTAAGTAGAAGATCTGGGGTGTGAACCATTAGATGTTTTGACTGCTGAAGAATCACAGTGGCCGTGAGTCGTATGTGAGCGCGCCTGAGCCTGCATTGCCGTGTCCAAAAATTTTGAAGAATACCCCGCCCAACTGATGCAGAGCAAATGCTCGAGTGACAGTCTATTTCTATAAAAAGGTAGATGCCTTTTATGTATGGTCAAAATTGTGCAACACGAAGCCAACTTATGATTAAGCCCACCACTACCTACCTGCATTATGATCCAATCCAATTACAATCCTAGAGACAGTGATTCGAACGAAGTACTTTGCATACATAATTTACCTATTACATACTGTTAAAAAATTTCTCGGGTAACAGAGTCGATGTCAGTTCCTTCATCTGAATATTGATGCTCTTGATTCCTATGACCCAAGGCCGAGTTGATATTAGAGCTCCAAAACTTTGTACGCGTCCTTACAAAATTCGAAACTATTTCTAAAGCACGAAGGTTCGTTTATATAAACCAGTTCATAGATAGGTAGAGAACGGCTCCTGCGCCTTGTTAGAACTGCAAAAACTTTACATAACCACCTCCATTACAGGTACAACCTCCATTACAGGTTTCTTGTTGAATTAATCTGAAAATGTCAGCTTAATGTCAACCATTGTATCGCAACATTTATGCACTGTCGGCCCCATTCTTGCGCGTGCGTGTGTGCGTAGGCCGTGAATCGTCGGTCATCGACATGCTCTTAAAGTAGTCGAGACTTGCGTTAGATGGTAATGAGTAAACTTTACATTTGCCGTCGCAAGTTCTGTGGAATAGCGAATAGACTTACTTAAATATAATCCACAACTGAGGGAGGCAACGTCTTAGAGGCAGCAGTGTGTGGTCAGTCATACCTATTGCTTATTGGCCAGCATGGATATCAAGATGGTAATGATCAAATTGCGTGAAAGGTCTAATAAAGATGAGTGTAATTTAGAGAACTAGCTGCAGTTTTTGTTTTGGTTTTTTTTGTACCATACTCGTTACGGAACGTGGCTTATTCCCATGCCAGGGTTAGGGAATTTACTAGCGGATTCGAACTTGCAGCCATCGGCTTGCAAGGTCATGGTATTATCCACTACACCAAGGCGGTTAGATTCATGTAAGTGGTAAATAGTATACGCGAGTCAATGATAAAGAGGAGATGACCTACGAAATAAACAAAAGGGTGAAAGACTTTTTTGCGCAGGGAGCGTGAAGAGGATTTGCTTGTGAACTGTAATAAGTGAGTAAAGAGAACAATATTCCCAGGTCACGCCAGCAATTTCTTACATGTATACAGACACTAGTACAATCTGCGAGCACAGACCGCACCTTTGTGGAACTTTTTGTGGCGTAACCTTGTATCTGTAGAATGAAACATTCTTGGAAATGATTCAACTGGCCATTTGTCAATAAACAGAAAATCAGGTCACCTTTATGCTACCTGAAAAAGCGTTGATCAGGTACTCCTTCACTGTCTAAAACACGTGCTCTCTGTCCATGTCACTGTGTGCTAGTGTTTGGCTATGCCAAATCCCAACACTAAGTTTAAATTCACTCGATAAAAATAGGATAATGGTACTTAGCGGCAAGAATATTGTACACATTGATTGCAGAAAATATTAGCAAGTAAAATGGTCTGTATACTCCTTTGAACTCCCGCCTCAAAGTTATGACTGAGTCACTTTAATTAACGGCATGAGGCAGTCACAAATATTGTCTCAATTTCCTCCTTTACTCATTCAGGCACCTTTCGCGCTTTTCCAAACTGTTGTGGTGGAGAAAACTAACATGCTTCCATATGGAGTGATTCCATGTGAACGTTAGACGAATGCCCTCTTGTTGGACTAGATAGTACATAAAAACTTGGGAATAAGCAGCCGTGAATTGAATCAAGGGCGACTCTTTCGTTAAGGTTTATTAAAAGGAGGCCACACTTGCAAAGTAATAGTGAATCGACGGGAAACAGTATGGTAAACGTGAAATATTAAGCAAATATGCTTGCACTTCATTCGACAGTCAATACAATCAGATGTTGGACGAAGGAACAACCGATGACCAGGATCAACATGTTTGCTTAAAATAAGACTGTCATCATCTGCAACATGACAATCACAGAAAAACTGCTAGCTATCTTATGGGTGTTACATAAATGTCTTGAAACCCAGTCCATTTTAGGGCGTCTACCAGATGTTATAAAAGATCCCTGAAACTGCAGATTGCAAAGTTCATCACATTTCCTTTGTAAGGCAATAGTTGATGGTCGCAGAAAATTCCATGTCTGAAATCAAATTTCCAATTGTCCTCTTAGATATACGTTCTCAACTTCTCCTATAGCACACAATCATATTGTTCTCTTTCATGAAATATTTCCTAATTTTTTCTGACTACGATGCATCAGCGTAAGAACTCCTCTGAAATGTGCAAATAAGTTGAGTTTTGAGAATGCAAAAGTTTTTCTTTCCTCCTTTACATTCACTATCCTTGTTGAACATCAGGAGATAAGATCTGCGATAGCTTTGCTGTCTCATGACAATTTAATGTACCTTAAGTTTGGAGTTTTCTAACATGCTCCCATTATTGACAAGTATGTTTTCCGGTGTCTTAAGCCGTCTCTCTTTTCGTTGATTGTTTAAGTTAGATTTCTGGTCATTCTTATAAGAAGTCCCGTAAACTTTACCTATCATCCTACCAGTACAAACTAGGTCTTTCATTGCATGTACTTAGGTATTACACCTCGTAACTTTATCTAGCCCTTTTCAAATAATCTCTTCGTAATGATTTAAAAGGTCAAGTAAGAATACAAGATGTCCTATGACGAACTAATTTTGCATCAAAAAGTGCACTCAACATGACGTTGTGCACGTAGGTGAAGCGAAATGCTCATTTTCAGAGAACTTCCGTGAATACTTAGGAGAAATAGGGCGCAATCATGATTTGCTTGTAGCATCACATTTCGGCCAAATCAACCACGACATCACCACCGACCTTCAGTGCACTGTCTTCCGTCACATCACCAGAGTCAACCACCAAACACTCACAGCTAGCAAACAAATTTTCTACACTTTAGGAACTCTTTGACCTCATGAACTTATTTTGGACTTTGACTTAAATTGACAGTCATATCTACACCCGTTCTTTTTAGACTTTATTCTGTTTCTTTCATTCCTATGTATACTTTCCTTTACCCTTCTCTCTCTGTCTTTCTGTTGACCAATTCTTACATTTGTCATTGTCTTTTGTATCTATTCTGGTTCGGTTCTCATTTTGCTAGTTTGATCTCTGTACTAGTTTCTCGTCTTGTCACATGACTAAGGTCTTGTAGGTCGAAAATTCGTGGAAGGGCTGTTAAAGTTACAAACTTCACATTTTGTTGGTCATATACGAGCCTCACGTCACAACATTTTTGTGAATCACTTAAGAATACTAGACCCTACTCAGCTCCGTATTGAGCAAACTGACTTATCTTTCCAGGTAAACTGTCTGTTGTCAATCGAAACCAGCGATTAGACCTGCATAAATTTTTAAAAAGCATACCTTTCCAGAGCAGACAGCATCTCTACGTCCATCCCGTCAAGGTCACAAGCCCTACTGCCCTTATGATACGCAATCACCTAGTTCTTTACAATGGAATTGACATATATATCCCTGAGTGAGACTAGATATTACACACTTTCGTATTCTATTTACAAAATAAATAAATTAATGTACCGAAAACTTCAGTTTAATTTATCGCCAGCTCTAAATGCTAATTCAAGAAAAACTGTATGCAACAAAACGTAGCACAACTATTCATGTCATGTCATTGATAGAAACACATTTTGCTCCCATACAAGTAAAATTACAATGACAACACAAACTACATCTTTACTATGCATGCACAAGGTATCCAAAGACATTTTCTGTTTTCTGTAAAATGCCACACTTATCATTGTTTCATATAATTATTTATCTTTCAAACGAATGCCCGAATTGAATGACTGTCCCATCAAAATGAGCCCCTAGCTTCAAAATCAACTTCCAAATACATACCCTGAAGCACATCAGTTGTATGATTTATGCACAGTTTTTAACTTCTTCAAAGGAAAGGTAACATGTTTACAATTAAACGATGGCACCGTGTACAATTAAGTGAAAGTATGACTCGGACAATTTGAATACCAGAGCACGTTCTGCTGTTTACACAATTTTTGATACCTCTGCTTTGCTTATGAAGCAAATGGGTAGTTATGACAGTCTTACTAGATGAAAAAAGCTATTCATTTCTTTTACTTTTAAAAGCAGTTTTCAAAACGTGCACCACCAAGGGAACATAAACACTATTTGGAAGACATGACCACAGAAGCAGTGCTATTCTGTTTGAGGCAACGGTAAGGTTATGGAATCTCTTTAGAACTAGCTTTGCAAAGAATAAGGATGTAACCTCTGTAATGTTTTCGAGAAAGCCCCTTTCCATTTTACGTTTTTAATAGCTATAACATAGCCTGGCTGCACTGATATCTTGCAAAGTTGAATTTGAGTTAAAGATGCAGGAGAGAAAGCTACCTCGTTATCAAAACCCTGAAGTTTTATCTCCTAAAGAAGACAATCTGAGAACATAATCAATGTCGTTTAAAAGACAATTTTGTTCTCTAATGTGTTTAATTGAATGAATAAAACAGGACGCGTTTAAAAGTATTCCTTTTATCTTCTACCACTCCAAACTTTAATTACAGTAACACTGTGTTTTCCATGACAACGGAAAAATCTATTCTGTAAATGAAGTTCAAAGAATGTCACAATGCTTTGGCTGCGTTGCTATAAACCAACTTCTTGAGACTGAAACGTACTTCTGGTCGATTTAAGACAGCATTATGCTCTTCCTTACAATGCTCATACTAGCAATACGCACTGGCATTGTAATTTTAAGGTATGCATCCTTGTCAGCAGAATCATTATGTATTCCGTATGAGGAGTTAAAATAAACACAAAATTTTAATGATATCGCCTAAAGCTCTTGGTTGTCTTGGAGACGTTAGCCTTTTCCAGCTTTAATCCTGCCATATTGTAAATCGAGGTTAGTAAAAAAGCATTCATCCACAATGTTTGACACATGGGGCAATTAACGGATACCATGTAGGTACAAACATACCTTGTGTATACGTATGAACCATCAGGCAGGCAAGTGATTGCAGAAGCGTATGATGGGTATTGTATAATTAATAAAGTTCAACCATGTCTGTAGAACAGTTTCAGCCAGGAGACGTGTCATGTTTACAGTTGGAAGACCCTGCTTCAGTGCTCAATTGTTTGGTCATTTTCTCTCTATATATCTTTGCCTCTGTTCGCTGTTGTACCCACCTGCCCAGTGAATGTGATCACGGCCTTTTCTCATGATGATATCTGCTTGCTGTTAAGGACGGTGGATTACTGTCCTTACAATTTTGTGAACACAGAAAAGCAAGATACAGGACTCTACTTAATACTTACTGAACTAGAATCCATCTTACAATTCGTAAATTATTTACAATATTGCAACAGATTGCTATTCATATTCATATTCACATTCATATTCAGACAAGAAAAGATCACGTCGTAGCTAACAAGACCGTCAGTGATTAATAATACATTTAATAAAATGCTTTCGAAGTCTTATGTGTAAACACTTACAGAACATGAGCAAAATAGATTTCCCTCAAGAGAAGAGAAAAAAAATAGCATGAGTTACAAAATGCTTTTGATAAACAACCATATCTTAGTATGACAGAACTTTAAAAATGCACGGTTAATTGTACTGTTTGCAATACATCCGTTACTCAATGACACGTAGCTCTAATTTTATGCAAAATGTCGCTATCTCCTACTGGGTCTTAGAAATGCTGTAACAACTATGCTAATGAATGAAAACGAGGCTATCATAAATTCGTAACCCGGCTTCATGTCAAGAGGACATTGTCACTATCCTGAAATATATACATATCAACAAATTATTCCTCCGTTCATTTAAGTTTTGTCGATTAGGCAAATCGTTGAAAATATAGTACAATGGTTGTGAATAATTTGACCCTGGTTTTGTTCTTATCAATAAAACAAGAGTTAAAGGATTTGAAATATATATCTAAGGATATCTGGATGACTAAAGAAGCTGAGATTTAAAAGTTTCATAGCATAAGGATTACGTTAAGAAGGCAAGAATCATCTCTGAAGCTGTTGTCATGTAAGGTTTTTCCTGACAGACATCAGCTTACGGAGGTATGAAACTTGTCTTTGATAACACAAGATCATAAGTCGCAAACGTCAAATCCCAGAATCATTCAAATCGTATTCAGTCGACTCATATGATTACTACATTTCGCTAACTTATTTGCATTGAGTGAACTGAGGCTGGAACATGAGCTCCTTTCCATTTTGAAGTCAAGTTCTGTTTTTGATGACTTTTGTGCAAGTCTGTTGCAAAACTCCGTCGGACAGTTGTCTACCCATATATATAATCCGACTTACTGAAAATAGTTTCATCTGTTCAGCTACCATTGGGTTAGCACTAATCTCGTGTCTTATCGTAAAATATAGCACGTACTTTACCATTTGGATTTATCGACATCAAAACTTTTTACTTGACAGCATAACTTAATAGTGACCACAGAGAATGGGTATTCTCAGTATCATCTAAAAGGCCGAAAATGCCTTTTAATAATGTGCGTGGTGAACAAAGATTGGTTAGGTTTTCCTGCTTTGTAGTTCATGACATGGAGATGCCAAAGGATTTTATGTTTTCTGTAACAGCCCACAAGACCTTCCTTTGTCTCTGAAGTGAAGATATATGTCATAAAATGAGACGCAAGAAATTAAAGCAAAAATGTGTTGAGAACAAATTTTTTAAAAGTTGGCAGTTATTATGTGCACCTTTCTTCCTTGCGTGTCAGTTCTAACGTTGTAAAAATTACTTTCTTTTCGTGGGGACTGCGTCAAAAATTAGCTGCTGTGGAGGACTTTGATAGAATGAAGTTAATGACATTGACTGTATCCGAGCACTATAGTTTTAATTATTCTACAGTGGAATCTCTCTAAAGCGGATACCATCCGTTCCGAATTTTAGTGTGCGCTTTATGGAAGTGTCCGCTTCATAGAATTGTTGGAAGAAAATGAATATTTGAACAGAAAACGAAAACAGCACCCATAGCTTTGTTATACGATAGCCCCCAGAGTAGTAAGGAATAAGACAGAAATGAAAAAAGCAAATTTATTTAGAACAAAATACTTTATTATGCCTTAAAATAGTGTCCTATACAATGTTCCTTTATTTATTCAAACGCAGAGTTTTTAAACTCTGTGTGACACAAGTCAGCATTAAAGTGATCACTTTATATAATGCTGGACATTGGCAAATGCGTTCTAGCCTAAAGATTGAAAATAATATTATCATTGATTTTTTTGTCTCTGTCCGCTTTAGGGAGAGTCGTTTCAAAGAAAAATGTTATTTTGCTCAAGAAAAAGGTCCACTTTACAGAGAGTCCGCTTTACGGCGCGTCCGCTTGATAACTGTCCGCCTAATATTTACTTTTGAGTAGGAGAGCGTTCCGTTCCACTGTATCAGAGACCTAAATTAAGCCTGAAAAACATTTGTTGTAATAACATCGAGCAGTTCAAATCTAATAATTACCCTGGGCGTTCATTAACGTTTTACGGCACGTGCTACCTGCTTTTGGCACACAAATCGCCTAGGCACCAGTAGAAAATATTGAGAGTTCATGAAGATAAAGATACCGTTAAATAGTTACTAAACGACAGTTACTAATATATGAAAAGAAATTAGTTGTTTAGAATGCCTGTACCATGCAATCGATAACAGATTGTATGGTACAGGCATTTTCAATTTAATGCCTTAATATCCAACAGTTTATCACTCAATCTTTTCTCTTTAACTTAAAGTAAGTAGAATTTACCAACAGACATAGTTTGTAAAGTAATTTTTAAGTACTATCGATCTTTAGCTAGGAATTATTTTGAACTTTTGAGTTCCGCTGCCAACTATTGGATTCTTCACATTAATTCCATGAGATCAATTGTTTAAAGACAACCTTTAGGCTTAGTAGTAAGATTGATACACAGTTATTGAAAAAGAAAGAGAGATTATTTCTGTCAGAGAAGCCAAGCGGCGTTTATTTCAATATCGCACCTACATATTTGATTTTTCTGGAAGTTTCTTGTAAGAACTATGACTTTATGCTGAAAGATGATTATGCTTTTTCCAGAGTTTAACTAAATCAAATGATGAAGTATTTAGTATTTTTGGACTCAAGAAATACTCTTTGTTCAAGCATTACTTGCCCAGAGATATTGCTGGAATTTGAATATGCTGCGGACCAAAACTTTTGCCTGCCGCCAGCTGGAGAAAACGATCCAGGTCTGTCTAATGGCTCTATACTGTGGAAAAATTCTACAACCATCCTGCAACTTCAACTCAGTTAAAATCTTTCCCTAGTGGGCGGTTAATTTATATCCGTCAATTCACTGTTCCAAATGAAGTCATAACGCCAATGCATCATTTATCATTTGTTTCCATGCTCTTTCATTCAGCGCTCCTGTCGTTTATGTAAAACCAGAGAGGTGTTACAAACATATTTATGTCTGCGTGTCAAAGACTCTGAAAGTGTTTGTACTGAATCAGAGAAATGCCACTTGAAAGCATTCTGGCTTTTTCTCACGTCCAGTTCACCCTGGTTAATCCTCTACGCTGAACTTACTTGGTACTCCCGTTTCTAAGTGCGAAAGACACAAAGAAACATTCCTGCAACTTGAAAATAATAGTCGAGAGACAAACTGGCACGTCCTTTAGGATAAGCCGTCGTAACACCACAAAAGTTGTGTATAATTCTACTGGCAATCCAACGCGGATCAATTTGTAATACCGTGTGTGAACCATTTGAAGGTAAGGGGAACAAAAGGACTGAGTCAGAAATATTTCATGTACCGTAAAATCTAGTGTGATTGATTTTGATTCCATACGACCTGTTCTACGTTCCTGAATTTTAAGCCACAGTAGGAATCTACATTCTCAAGAAGAGATGGCTCTTAATGCCCTAACACTTTAAAGTCACATCAAATTTATCCTTTTAACAGAGCGACCGATTATACGATAAGCCAGATTTAAAATCAAAGATTATTGTTGTTTATGCGAACGTCTAGTAGTACAAAGAGAAATCCCATTGCACACTCTTTTGAGTTAACCAACATAGAACAAAAAAGAGGGGATCTAGATTGCAGAAGATTAAGACCCCGTTGACGTGTTGTTATGGAGTATGTTCGTTGAATGAGTTCATTTTACACTAATTATACTTAAGCTTTCAGATTGGATCTGGTTAAGCTTTCTTGGTAAGCAACTAGAAAGAGTTATCTTTAATACTTAAAAGACTTTTGTTTGGAAGAATCATTGCATTTTTTCCATTATGATAGTGAGAAGTTATTAAAGATCAATTTACAGCCAAAGTTATTTGAAATTCTACTTGTTTCTGGAATCAAAACTTCGATTTGGTGTCCACACATATTGCTATAGAAAAACAGCAGTGTATACACTTGTATCCTGGTTTTTGCAACATTTTGAATTAAACTACACGCACTTTGTAACTCGGTCCAGTCATTATTTTGGTACCAATGATTATGCAAAATGTCATTGCCTGTGAAGAAAGTGAAGCTAACTGCGTTAACATGGTTCATTTGATACAACAGCAATATGGTAGTACAATGTGTTATGTAATTCCTCATGGATAGTCTGGTTGTTTATCTTTGCTATTTTACGGGAAGGTAAATTGTATTAAAAAGAAGTGTATTCCTCTAATCACTCGTTCTCAACAATTAATACAGTGATTGTTTAAACGAAAACGAGTTTGTAAAGAGATGGTATAGCACAACGTATTTGCTTTTTTCAGTAACTTTATACTCGGTGCTGAAGCTTGCAAAATCTACGGTAAAATCTAACAAGAAATTGTTATAATTATCAGATTACAAATCAGGAAGGTCGAAAAGCTGATTGTTTAATTTGCAAAAAGTCTAGTCATTTATTTACCAGCATATAAGCAATGATATTCTAAGAGACGTAAGCTCCAGTTTGGGTTTTGAAGCAAAGAAGTCAAGCGAAACAGAAAGACGCAGTTATTGTAAATATTGTAAATATCAAATGCAAGAGACCTTATACTGAAAAAATTACCATGTTTCTATACAAGAAGACTAATTCATCTTTGAATACACACCTCGAAATTTTCTTATTCGTCTATTTCTGATGCATGGATGTTTGAAATTTGTCCCATGACGAGTCGAATTATACACTATATTATTCTTTTTATTGACCGGCACTGGTTCTTGAGGTTTGACAGCATGGTTTGCAAGGTAGAATTTGTGTAAAAGAAACATTGGGTGCTGTGTTGTCTTTTTATCTTTTCACCGGTTTTCTTGATTTAAGGGTGGAAAATCCATTGCATATGTTCTTTTTCTCCTTTTTGATTGGATGCAGGATTCCTCTTAAGGTCCTCTGGATGTCCCTAAACTGATGTCATTTGGAAGGGACAACATCCATTTCGGTGCTTTTCTTCTTTCCTTATGTCAGCAAGATTTGATCTGATAATTAATTCTTGCCCTTTCAAAATTAGCACTTTTGGAAGAGGTAATTGTCCTTCTATTGCCTTTTCCATGATGAAGAGGAAAGCATAGATATATGGCAACCTTTTTATGTGAAACATGTATCAAAACTAGCCAATCATAAAGAAGAAAGAGAAAAGAAACAAAGAGAAAATGAAGAAACAAAGCATTATTGGAAGAGTTTAAATGTAGACAGACTCCAATACACTTAGATGAAAGGACGTTCTAGCTGTGGCAATTATCCGAAAATTATACATTTTGGCGTATTCTGAATTTTCTAGCAAAGGTTGGTCTGTGGCAGAATCGCATGTTTTTGCAGTCATTTTCGCTTTGCTTGGCGTACAGTGGCTAAGACATGTTGCTTGATCCTCTCACCCTATCTTTGAGAAGTGCGACCTACATACCGAGCTTCACATCGGCACAAAAATTCATATACTACTAAGCTTACTAAGCTCTTTTGTGTGATAGGTACACAATCAATGTGAATGGATATTCTTAATCATGAAAATAATTCTGGACTTGACAGCAGAGAAA
Source organism: Chironex yamaguchii (assembly GCA_024741275.1). Classification (NCBI taxonomy): domain Eukaryota; kingdom Metazoa; phylum Cnidaria; class Cubozoa; order Chirodropida; family Chirodropidae; genus Chironex; species Chironex yamaguchii. The sequence goes on from JANTCA010000196.1 coordinate 22,003, forward strand.
CGCGAGTTTTCAAGGCGATTTTCAAGTTTTTTACCAAAAAAGATTGTTCAAGATTTACCTGTGTTGTATTGGGTTTTTTATGAAAAAGTACATTTCACTGAAAATTGCACTCAATGTATTTTATTGGTTTTGAATTTATAGAAATCAGGAAGATTTCGTAAAAATGATTGGGTTATTATCGTTATCAAAGTTTGTTTATCACATTCAAGAGTTATTACAGGGAAATGTAGTACTTTCACAGTGAGTCATGCAAGGCATTACTTAAAGAGGAAGATCTTTGCAATATCATTCCGTTACAGTCTTACCTCCACATTTTGTGGCGCTGGAAGATTTAATTTAGGGTTAAAACAAAAGCTGATATCTGCAGTACCTTAGTTGTCTTATTTGGTTTTGATGATGACATCAGTCTAAATTTTTCTGCATGATAATTGATTTTTAAATTACCCTAATCCCAATGCGAGAAAGCGCAACGTATCTAATGTGGCGTGCCACAGATTTCAGCCTTTTCTGTCTTGTAACATTTACAGGTTAAATAGCAACCGCTGTTAAAAAAAGATGTAGATTCAATGCTTTTAACAAGTAACTTCTAATTGAAAAAGAGTTTTAGATGAATAGAATTGTAGATCTATGTACACAAGAAATATTGTTCCTACACCAAACAAAGAGTCAAAAGCATTTCATGTTGTCGGAAGGTGTAAGGTTCAGTTCACTTATTACTTAAAGACAGGTGTTTTTGAAATATTATAAGTTCAATGGCGCCTTTAAAGTAAAATGTGACATGTTTTTTAATAAATGCTATCAGCAAAGCGCATGGCTCGGTGACACCGCTGGGCATTGTCTCTGAATGGCAACTATTCGAGAACGTGTTTAATCTGAGCTTGTGATATTCGTTGCTCACATTCATTCAGGAATGGCTCCATAATTGCAGTTTTAAGGAGCTACCCTGATAAAAAAACTAAGGCTTGTATTGTTTGGTGGTCTTGTCTCAAGGAAGCATTACAAAATCCTTTCAAGCTTTTGGAAATATCTTGTAAATGCATTTTGTTACATGTCGCATGCATCGATAAGATAATCTGACGGATTATTTTAATAGTTCAAAGACATGAAAATAATTCTTTATACCACAACACGAAGCGGGGAAAGATATATTGGAACATGCTAACTTTAGGCAAGAACATAATAAATAAAGAAAATAACGCGTTTTATCTTTAGCTCACCGATAAGAAGCTAATGATGTGCTGAAAACGGTTTACACAGAAAAAGGAAACAAAAAAGAGAACTGCTTTCTACCCATGTAAGTTTCAGGTACATTATTGTGCGTTCATGTTGGTTTGTCTGTACGCGTCCAACGATAATGAATTAAGGCATTTAAGTTAGAGTAGTTAAAAGATTAAACTCCCCGAGAAAATATTGTGCTTTTTTTGGCTCGAAAGATCATATGAGTTTAGGAGCACGACGAATTAATTGTGTGTTGTTGCTGTAAACCATGACATTTTGAGATTTTTGTTACAAGAGATTTGATAAATGAGTGTAAATATCCAAAGGCATTCCTCAATACCAGAAACAGAGATCTCTTTCATTCTTTAGTTTGAAGTTGTGTTGTATTGAGAACACTATTTTCTTTACCATTGAAATAAATTTTACGTAGTTAGTACTTTTATGTTACCCTGTTTTAAACATCAAAACCTCTTAGACGAAAAATGTTTTCTAAACATAATAATCTTTTTTAAGGTTTTACAGCTCTTGTTTACTTGTGTTCACTTGGACATGAGCATTTATGAGCGAGTGAATTTGACACTCGAGTTTATCTAATGTTTAAAAGAAATTAAGCTTAACACCTAAGACGATCATCATAGTTATTGTATTGAAATACTTTGATCGTATCTATCTTGTGTCGCTTTTTAATAAAGTCTCTGACGATTAGCAGAGAGCACTTAAATTTCACACTTTCAGCCCATTGGCTTACTTCTAAATTTTGTTTCAGACAAAGGGAAAAGGTAGTATTGTACGTGGACTAATATACAGTCTCGATGAACTATAAGATTTCTGAAAAATCACTATAGTCAAACAACACCAATTAGTCATTTTGTTCTCTGGATGTCACTCTATTTACAGTGAAGGTTCCTCCTTGTAAGGGTATTCACTGTAGATGGAATACCCATTTGGTCAGAATCACATTTGGTGACATCGATTGTTTGTAATCTATGGACAAGGAAGCGGCTAAAGGAGTAAGTAAGATCGTCTTGAAAGTTTGCAACATTGCGCTAAAATCATACTTAAAAGCTTTTTTACTTAAAAGATTTTTTCGCAAATTTTCAAGGCGATTTTCAAGTTTTGTACCACAAGAAGATTGTTCGAGTAAGTAAGAATATATTTATTCTCTGTGCTTTCATTCAAGTCTCTACCATTTAAACCCCTTTGCTAAGAATATCATTACAAACACGGATAACGTTTTCATGGCAAGATTTTTAAGTTGTAAGCAAACTGTTTGGTATGAGGCATCCCGTCTCTTTAGCACGTGATAAGGCACAGAAGAACATTTCATGATTTTTCTTTGAAAAACCTAAAGTCCGCCGAGGAAACCCTAGATGAAACATTATGCAGCGTTCTAACATATGAACGGCAAAACGACTGGCCTCATTTGCATGAGAATAGCTTTATTCCTTGACTATCACACAACGCAAAAGCTTGTTTAAAGTACTTGTGAGCAATGATTTCGAGGATACAAAACAGCAAAAAGCAACAAAAAACTGTAGTTAAGGGTACACTTGATAACATAAGATCTCTGTGTTGCACTGATGCGTCGTTGCTGACCATATATGACAGAAACACATTGACACATGCAATTAATTATCACACTGAGATAACCAGCAAAACAGCAAAGTTTGTCATTCTTTCCATTCTTTTCGGTCAGTAGTTAGCGTGTTTCATTTAATAAAAGATGATAAACAATAAAAGTGAGAATAGAAAATTCCGTTGTAAGCACGATGACTTTGAACACAGCAAACGAAAAGAAGTTTCATTTTAAGATTTATGTTGCAAATACAAAGAACTTTACATTTTTTTGCAATAAAAATTATGTCTTGAACTTTTGAAAACAGTAAGTACATAAACTGTACACTTATATTATTGAGTGCAGAGACCAAGATTTCGTACAACAATTCCGATGTTGAGGATAGATGATATTGTAATTAATCTAGACATATCTCTGGAAAATACTAGTTTTTATTGAATTTTAAGTCAATTTGTCTGCTTTGAAGAGTTTTACGCTACCTGAAAAGTTTAACAATGTTATGGTTGTGTTGTTCGGAACTAATTATGAATATAAACAAACAGAATGAGATAACGTGCGTTTCATAAATATAATCTCAATACAACTGGTGGCTTATTTATCTACTTTCAAAATAGCGACAGTGATAATCGCGATAAGATGAAAATGGACATTTTACCATTAATGCCAGTTAGGATATCTACAGATATCTAATTCTAAATGGAAGTCAGAGTTTCTTGCGAGCATGAGACTTTAAATACAACATCAAGTAACGAACAAAATTACAGTAAAAACAAACATGTGTTTTATGTTTTAAACCAAGGAATTCTTACTGGCAGTTATATCTTCAGGACTAAAGTTAATAACCCTGTAGACATATTTACTTCGCTTTTATTGCTTTTTGTCGTTTTATCTTAATGTGTTAAGTCTTAATCTTTCTTGTAGACTATTAAGTCTCTTCTCGTTTTCCTCTCTAGTTATTGAGTCAGATTAGTAGAGTTACCAGACCCTACATTTATGAATGTGACAAAACAACACCAAAGCATTGATGTAGAACAGCTTACGCATGAGGAGTATTTCTTCATTTAAACGTATCTTGTTCTGCAGGAGTCCTCACTAACCAAAGCATCAACCGCGTCAATTGCAAGCTAGAACCAAAAGAACTTCTTCACGGATCTAAAAGCATCAAAAATTCTACCTGTAGACAGCTTATCCAAACTTATTTCTGTTGTACAGGACACTAGTTACACTTCCAATTAGATCTACAAAGTGTGAGCGAACGTGTTCAAAGCTCAAGTTAGCAAGAAAAAAGTTACAATAAACAAGGTAGGCGTGCATCCTTGATCTTGTTGAAGGTTGAAAAAAATTTGGTACTAAAAGGTGACCATGAAAGCATTATAGACATATTTGCAAGCACTACCTTGCAAAAAAGTTGATAATGTAATATGTTTGGATCAAACAGTAGTAATATCGTAAAATCGCTGTTTCAGCCTTCTACACTTTTAGTAGTATGTACTGCTTCAAATTAACTATATAATCAATCATTAGTCCAAAAGTTTTGTCAGAAACCTTTGTTCACCTTGCCCCCCCCCGCCCCTATAATAGGAGGCGGCAGGATCATCTCAACTGGCTCTTCACAAGCATAACTTAAATGCTTGTTGTGTCAGCTTCTTGCAATACACTGTGGTGTGATCTTTTGTCTTCCCAAGTTATTTTGAGAATGTTGCATAAACACTATTGCTGATAATGCTCAAGTGCTGCCAGTGACTTCTATACTCAGTTTACGTTTTCATGGCTGTAAAGCAAGTATGATATTACTACTGTCTTATAGACCATCATCTTTGTGTCTGAACAGATATCTCGTATGTAAACTGAAAGAGAGATCATCCGTGAGGAAGCAGTGCTGTCCCTGTTGGTGTTGGCTCTCAACATCTACATAATCTTTAAAGGAGAATTGACTGCCGAGGTAGGGGAAATGATCAACATTCTGCAGGACCTCGTTTCCAAGATTAGTTACAGGGACCGTATCAATTCCAATTGATGGTGATTGGTAGAGGATCATGGTTTTGTTTGGATCCAGAGTGAGAACTAGATCCAAGTAGGCATCTGTAAAAGTAATTAGAATATGCTGTAAGTCAGTCTCTGACTGCACAGATACTGTTTATAACTCGACAATGCTGGTTGATTTGATTTTTCACTTGACTTAGAGGTTTCTCAGATTGAAGATACCATGGACAAATCTGTATTGCAACTGGATGCAAGTTGGAAGTTTACCATCAACCAGTCAAAGAACTGTAAACAGATTGAGAACAATAAGACAGCCTTGCTTGAAACCAATATCTACATGAAACTTGTCGGTAGCCGTGTTACCACTACTTAGGACAGTAGCTGTTATGTTGCTATGCAGCATATGGAGTGTCGTGACTCGATTGATGACAAATAAATTCACAATCACTGTGATGTATTTACATGCATAACTTGCATGTCACTGTAATGTCACATTGAAGTAAAGTTTACTAAACTAACGAAAACTACCGCTTATATACAACTATATACTCATAATTTCTGGAATGTTTGTGTCCATATGAGGTTGATTATGCATGCTTATTCATTGTGACATAAGGTTGCGTGATCATTCTAGAATATTCTTATAGTCGTTTGCGCATGTACGTTTAGGAATGTGCTGGATAATGATGATACTACGTACATCAGCTGCTAGGGACGTTTCCTGATTTTTCTTGATGATTTGTGACAAGGAGACATTAGCAAATATTTGAGGGCAACTAAATTTTTCAACTGATGACCACACTGCCTACATTTGGCTGTATCAAACGCCTCTTTCAGGTAGATGAAAGCCATAAATAAAGAGCGATTCTGCTCTTTGGAATTCATTTGTTGTTGATGTGTGCAGAAGATCATGACAGTGGTGCCACATTGAGGTGGTAACTTGCCATAAGATTATGCAAGTATGGTCTCAGATAACGGCAAGCGAAAAATAGCTAGAATCTGAGCAATACTATTACTCGCAATACCTCTTTACTTAGTGTAGTCTGCAACGTATCCCTTCTCAAATAGAGTAACAATGAGAGCATCGTGAAGTTTTGCTTGGCTTGAAGATCTTCACTAATTTGTGGAAGCAGCAAGACTACAATCACCTTCTTTAAAGATCTTGGTCAGAATTCCATCAGAACTGTTGTTGCAATTTAGTCTTTAAATGACCTTTTCCAATTCCACAAGATTTGGTGATAACAAACGTTTGTCACGAGTCAAATGCAGAGGAAATGATGTGAAAACCAGTCTCTCTTTCATGGGATGTTTATATTGCAAAAACTAAACCTGATACGCGTGTTCTCGTGCTCTCTCGAGTGTTCTCTCCATCTATATAAACTGGACATGTGGACATGTACCTTTTGTTAATTACGTAATCGGACATTGCTATAGAGCATGACAACAAAATCAAGAAGAGATCAGTCTATGAGCATATGCGTATGGAGTACGATAATGGGTTGGGTTAAGCGGTTCCAATGAAAGATGGCACTATAGATGATCTTCGAGAAAAAATTTAAGTATTTCCCTCTCCATGGCATACTTTACCCAAAGCTGCAATAAAGTATATAGAGAAAAATCATTGTCTTTGTGAGTTATAATTTAACATTTTAAAACTTACAATTAAATAATAATTTGTTTGTTGTCACCAACTTTGCTGTCAAATTTGCTAAAATGTCTTTCACTACCTTCCAAGAGGGCTTCCACTTTCGTGTTTTTCTTAAACCTAACGACTGTTTTCCCGCGGAGCGTCCTGCCCAGAATAGGGACCTTATTTAAATGGTGACAAACTCAGTGTCCCATAAAAACGGGATATTTCATCACGAAAAAGAATAAAGGCACCTTCTAAATCATAGTCAAAAAAAGAGCGAAGCAGTTGCCCTTGAAAACTTCACTTTTAAGGTCACATTTCAAGGAAATGAGCACGAGCTTAAATTAGAAAAACCTGAAGGCTGCAACGAAACAACTGTCTAGGTAATCCTGATTGGCACTTACATTGGCTGCCTGGCCCAGATCCGAAATGACGTCTTTGATGCATTTTTTGAATACTTAGAGAAAATAATTGTACCATGCAAGTTTACCAAGTGAAGGGACACGGATGTTTACAATGGTAAACGCTCCCTGTTGATCGAACTGTCATGTCATGTCAACAGGAAACAAGTATTAAATGTCAGAGAAGAAGAGCTGCCTTTTAACGCCTCCTATATAAACCGGCCTTATCCAATAATCACACTACAAAGTGCCCCTACTTAGAAAAATTCTACCAGAAAAAAGCAGAGAGGGCGAAGAAGACCAAAACTCTAATCGTATCTGATTCTACAATGAGAAAGCCAAATTAATCTGCCAGGACAACTGACATTCTTTGCATAACTGGAGCAAGAATTGGGCATATAGAAAATTCACTAAATTATAACCCAAATCTCGTGAAGTATGACAATTTTGTAATTGTTGCAGGGTTGAATAATCAGACGGAAAATGATATACAAAGATAAAACGGAGCATGAGGTTCAGAAATTGACTTCTAATGTAGGAGCAGCATTAAAGACATGTCCAGAAATAAAGTTAATTTTCGTAACCCCCCACTCTCTCCGTCTAAAGATAATGCTACTGACCACCAAAAGGCTCTCACACTTGAGGTAGCTACCAAAAGGTTAAAGCAGGCTTCAGTCTTAAGTTTTGATGGTGTTGGGGCAGTTTGAAGATGATGGTACGCATTTTAATGAACTAGGAACTGCTAATTTCTTTTAAAAAACTCAACAAATGGATACCAAGTTTGGTTATTGATGAGCATAGGTTTGTGACAGGGGATATGTACAGTAAGGTAAGCAAAGAATACAGGCTTGGGTGCAGCAATACCTGACTACAGAATGAGTCAAAGTTACCAACAAGCGCTGTAAAAACTCCCAGTTTCCAAAGTGGAAAAGAGATTCCAACTCCAATACAGCGCCTTTTCGATCCGAGAAGAAGAAGCCCATGCAAGCATTAGAGGTATTATAGCTACTATATTAGAGATAGCTACTTTAAGTAGCTACATTTTTTCACTGGTTTTATACCAGAAGTACTATTAAGACTAGTTGTTATTTAAAAAGGACCAAATCAAAATCCCAATGACAAATATTCTCCTATGGATCGCAAATGGATTTGTTAATAACCATAATGGAAATGAAAAGCGAAGTACGTAATCTGTCAACTGAATACACTCAAAATACATATAGCTGTTATAGTCGAGACCCATGTGGCCAATTACCGCAATTACCATTACTGCCAAATTACCCTTTTAAATGCTGACCTTAAAATACTAACTAAAGTACTCTCCCTCAGAATCACAAAAGTCATCTAAGACTTGACTCACGAGAAACAAGCTTGTGTTCCCAACAGAACCATAGCAGAAAATTGCCATATTACTAAGGACATCATAAATTATGCTAATAATAAATAAAAAGATGCCGCACTTATATTTTTAGATTAAGGAAATAGCTGTTATAGTCGAGACCCATGTGTCAAAAAATTCAAGAATAATTGGCTCATTGACCGTCTTAAGCAGCAGTTGCAGTTTCTACAACTCTGGATACGAACATGAGGAAGATACATTTGCAGGAATTGTACTCATTATATGAAAAAACGAGGTTCTTCAATACCAAGAAGTAGAGAAAGGCCGAATGATTTCAGCTAAAATCAAAATCACGAGGAAGATGAAATATTTGTAATAACAAGAGTAAATGGTTACCCAAGTACGTCCCATATTGATGTAAGATGCAAGATCATTTCAGATATTGCTGAAACATTAACCAAGAACCATACGAATATTGTGATTGGTGATTTCAACTCTGTAGAAGAAGGAATTGATAAAAGCTCTGGTAAAAAAACAGTACCGACACAAAATTATTAGATTTTTTTAAGCAAATTGCGGCTACAAATAAAATTAAAGACAGCTTCAGAGCTAATAACTCAAATCTAAAAAGATTTTCTTTTACCTGCAAAAATATTCTTCTCGTCTAGACAAAGTATATATTTCAAATGAAAATACTGGAAGGGCAAAAAGGACCGATTTTATAACAACTCAATGGCAAGACCACAAAATGAATATTATTTAATTACATTGGAATATTCTACACGGAGAACGAACTAGTGTCCTAATACTTTTATCCTTAAAGACCAAATATTTGTAAATTCAATTTACAAAGAATGATCCAAATTCAGGAAATTTAAAGACATTACGGATATAAGAGATTGGTGGGATGCATCTAAATCCCTCATCCGCACCATGGCCGTTGACTATTGTACAAAGAAGAGGGCAAATGGCAGAAAAATTAAAAAGCAATTATTAGTGCAAAAGCAAGAAAAAAAAGCAACCTTAAAGTACTCAAAGTCTAAGCGAAATATCAATCAAAAATAACTGAATAAATTAGAAAAGAGCAAAATAGACAGATTTATAGTAAGATCTTGCTTTACAAGTCTTGAAGTCCAAAAACGGATAAAATAGACACCAAAAGAACACTATACACGGGTTATAAGACAAACATAACGGGCTAAAACACAAAAGTAACAATATGCTTGAAATTGCCAAAATTATTACCAGACTTTGTATGATAATAAAGCTGTTAATTTGAAAGCAAAAGACGAGATCCTAAAGATGCAAACACAAAACTAATGAAAGAACTAAAAATATTTGTGCTGCACCTATAACATTAAAAGAACCTTAAGATGCTATTAACCTTTGCCCATTGAATAAACGTCCAGGACAAGACGGACTTCTGATAGAACTGTATACATATATATTACATACCATAAAGGATGGCATTATAGAAGTCATTGTTAAGATATAGGGACTGAATAACTGTCACCCACACAAAAATATGGGCTTGTCAAGACAGAACGCGTAGAAAAGAATAAGAGGTACAACTTAGATTATTACCTCCTAATTACCCTTTATAAAATGCTGACCTTAAAATACTTGCTAAAGTACTCTCCCTCAGAATCACAAAAGTCATCTAAGACATGATTCATGAGAATCATACTTGTGTCCCCCACGGAACCATAGCAGAAAGTTGCCATATTATTAGGGACATCATAGATTATGCTAATAACAAGCAAATTGATTGGATCAAGAAAAGGCTTTTGATGGAGACAACCGCTTTTTTTTACTTAAAATGCTAAAACATTATGGCTTTGGAGATAACTTCCTTAAATGAATTAAAATAATGCACAGGAACATAAAGGGCAAGTTACACTCAATGGATTTACGATTGATTGTTTCCAAATTCTAAGGGGACTAAGGCAAGGATGTCCATAAAGTCCACTTCTTAATGTTTTAGTAACTGAAATTTTTACCAATCAGATTCCACAAAGAAGCGGGTCAAAGTCATGGGTTAAGGTTAGAAACTATTGAAATAAATATACTTCAGTACAAAATGATACAGTGCTTGTGGTCAGAGTCTCTCCCTCTAACGCACCTTTGATGAAATTGAGAAATATGAGTCCCCTAGTGGAATTAAATTAAACCGAAATAAAAGTGAAGGGATCTGGGTAAGGAGATGGAAAAATAGACCCGACCAATCCTTTCATTCAAATTGGACTGACAACAAGGTTAAAGCCTCGGATTGTGGCAAGAGAATAATCTTAAGCCTGAAAATATGTATGAAGAAGTTATCAATAAAAATATCAAGAGACTTAACTTTTGGAAAGGTTGCCAATTGTAGATTATTAGTAGAATAAGATGTATTAATATCCTCATACTCTCAAGGTCGTGGTAAAAAACAAACGTCATAGACATTCTTCCAAACATAATAGAAAACCTCAAGAATAAGCAAGCTGAATTTGTTTGGCAAGGAATCCATAAAACCAAAACTCGGTGCTTATGTCGCAAAAGGAAAACTGAGGGCTACAGCTTACCAAAATTACAGATAAAATTAAGGCCCAACGTTTTAAATGGCTATTACCTGTCCTTAAAAGCAAATGAATTATCTGCCAAAAGCGTTCTAGCAAACGAAAGTATCGGTGGCCACTGCATATATCAAGCTGTAAACACCTGTAAGGCCGATACTAAAAGCTTAAAGCCTAAAATAGACGATAGTTAGTATCAAACTGCTGCAAACTCTGGAGTCTATCTTCTTTTGCATTCTAAAAACAATGACCATTTACCCAAATTTACACTATTTTGTAATACTGAACTAGTTGATGAAAAAGAAGCCAGCCTCAACCTGAACAAGGACATAGCCAAAAAAGAACATATGGATGGCCGACAACCTCGTCTATCAGAGGGTCCCCAAGGCCCACAATATTGCCAGTTACCTCACAATTAAGAAATTCAAGCCTTTTTTATCAAACTAGCAGTACAGCGAGAAACCTTACATCCTGAACGATAGCCACTTTCCATTTGGACAAAGGAAGCAAGAAACCTCAAATTTTGTTATATTTACTCGGCACTGAGTAAGGAGGATGGACCTGACAAAGCAAAACTCATCTGAAATGAACTGAGCCAGGAGGTACCCTCTACTGTCTAGTCTTAGATACATAGAAATTTTCTATGTGATTTTATAGAAAGACTGCACAGAGGCAATGAAACAGGAAGATGCTGATTATGTATTAGCCCCGAGTTATCAAAAGATCACCTCTTAATCGGATGTATAGTAACTAGCAAGCTATTTAAAAATATCCAAGTAATAATCCTTGCTATCTACCTCAGCCCGATTAATAAGACTGAATATATATTTGGTTTAAGACAAAATTCCAAGCCAGCCCAGCTCAGAAACCTTGTCACCTTTTCATTAAGACATACAACATGCACTTCAAGGTGGATCCAATGTCAATCCCGCTAACATGCTATTATATATATAGACTGTCTGACGAGTGCAGCACGAAACTTCGAGTAACAGAGAATCAGTCTTTTCATTTTCTGTAATTCTGTTATCAACGCTGTGTACTTTGCACTAAGTGGGAGCCGACCGGGCTCGAACTTGCAATCCTCGGACTTAAAAGCCAACACTCAAACCTCCGTGCCAT
>JANTCA010000197.1:0-12877 GCA_024741275.1 Chironex yamaguchii
GTGATACCAAGGACTTTGAATGTCCTTCACCAAACCTTTGTGCCGTGATGGCACGGAGGTTTGAGTGTTGGCTTTTACGTCTGAGCATTGCAAGTTCGAGCCCGGTTGGCTCCCACTGAGTGCAGCTATAGTGGTAATGCCCACTCTTGACAAATATATAAAAAAAGCTCTGTGTCTGTCATATGCGTATATAGATAGAATCTCAACAGACACAAATGATTTGATATACATTTGTCAAGAGTGGAGAGAGGAGTGTTACCACAATAACTGCATTAAACGGGAGCCGACTGGGCTCGAATTGGTAACCCTCAGACTCAAAAGCCAACACTCAAACTTCCGTGCCATCACGGCACACTAATTTGGTGAAGGACCTTCAGAGTTCTTTGCTTTGCCGGAGGAAACCCAGGGTTAAGGGGAAATTCATTGATATGAACATATATATATATATTAAGTGATATATATGAATATCAATTAAGTGATTTGGGCCGGGCAATGTATAATAAAATTATTCCATTATTTTTTGCCATAGACTGAAGCTCAACGTGAAATTGAATCCACTGAGAGCGATCAAGAAAACAACGATTCGCAAGGCTGCGAAGACGAAGACCAAGAAGAATATGATGATGACGTAGATCATGAAATGGACCCATATAAGGGTTAGGAGGGATGCAAGAACCACTTGAAAAAGATGATACTGTCAGCATTGATATGAAACTCAAGTCTGTTCCAACTCGGTTTCTTTAATGAACTACCAACCTAAAAGTGTGTTAGAGGCAACATCAAATACAAGAAATAGAACGCAAAAAAGTTTAAAATGGATGGTGTATAGAAAAGAACAGAGGACTAGCTGAAACATGATTGAATCATAACCACAATAGCTGCACCAAGTGTATGCCGTCTAGAATCAAAAAGCGAACATAAAAACGTGTGTGCTATCCTGACAAAACCGTTCGATGATGGATGCTAAAAGTCCTTCGTACACGAGTCGAAACCCAGTGGTAGATGAAGGCAAAGTTGATTTATTTTTGTGTCAGCTTAAGCCTTCATCAATGTAAGATTTATATGTGAATCATTTTCTATCATATACTGTCAGAGTGAAAACCAGCATCAATAAGAAATTTTACGTTGAAACGAAGTTCTATAGCATTTTCAATAAGATACTGGACTTGGTTGTATCATAGTTCGTAGAAATGTCTTATCTATTAACTATGGTTGTATTTACGATTAGCATTCACTTATTCATCATATATTTATACATCTGTTAATTCATTATTTTGTATTTGTTTGTTCATATTAGCTTGCTATCTTGGCTTAGTTTCCACATTTACCACAGGTTGCCTACGGGTAAGCTATGGCTGTTTGAGAAGTGCAACCCATGTATTAGCTCTTTCTCGTACTTAGAATCTCAGAGAGTTAGCAGCCATCCACATCAGGGGCCACACAGTAATTTCTTCCTTTGCCTCAGAGTAGTGACCTGCAAACGGAACCCTGCATTTTATTATGTTGCTAGGAACGTTTGGTAGATTACCATTTATCTTTTGCATGCTTTATGTTATGTCCTTTTGATCTTTTGCATGCTTTATGTTATGTCCTTTTGATCTTTTGCATGTTTTATATTATGTCCTTTTGATATTTTGCACTCATCTTGGCACATTTGTGTAAGTCCCACTGAGACGCCGCTGGGGTTTGGCTGTTCATGTTCATGCCTCGGGGCCTTACAATAGGATAAGATCAGTGCCATTCCTGTCGGATACTGAAAATCGTTCGTAGTGTTGATAATGTAAGAGCAAAATACTTAAAATATTCAATTGATTTTATTTCTCGTCGCGAGTCAGAGTTTAGGTCGGTAGCGCGTGGCATTGTTGATATGTACTCTGTTCTGGAATCACTACAAATAAGGACGCAAATACTTCAGAATGAATGGGTGGCGCAAAAGAGGGTTAGGGGGCTTAAACCTCCCTACTTTGTCAAGACAAAAGTTTTCATTTGCCATTGTTAAGAAGTTGTCATAAGTATATTTTACAACATTCGTATCGCCAGAAAAAGAAAGGTTTAACAGTTTTGTACAAAATTGTAGAGTTGTTGGGCTATTATATGACTAAAAATTCTAAAATGCATTGTAACTTTACCGACCATTCAAAGAAGATAGCGATTCTTCCCCAAACTTTTGACTGACGCGATAATAGTTCCTCGCTTGACTAAGGTCACTTAGGTTGAGAATTCGCGAATGGATCGTTGTCTTTACTAAAAGAACAGGAAAGGTACAAAATTTTTCTGCCTTCTTGGCAATTTTTACCTGTTAAGGCAGAAATACCAAAATGTTCTGAAGGTTGTACCATAATTTCCTCTTTCAACCGTCAACAGAACGACGATAACCAGCTTTACAATATGATGTATCTCCTTATTCTTATGAGCTTTTGAACACTAAAACTATCGGAAAGACTCCTTCCTTTTTTATATTTTACATTAGATTCTATTCTAAACAGGATTGTTATTTTAAGATGATTATAACTCATTTGCATTCATATAGTGGAGTCCCATTACTGTTATGCAATGGATAACATGAGTGAGGCTTCAATCTGGACCTCCTTAAGTTTATTTTAGCTCGAAAGTTATTTACATTGTCTGAACAATGAAAAACCTTGGCTACAGGAATATTTTCATACACAAACTATACCTTGTAGCGTCTAAAATTTAACAAAAAGCTGATACGCATAACTTAAAAGAATCTTAAATACATTTATGATTGGGCATATTTATCCATGAAACTCAAGACACACAAAAACTCTCGAATAATGCGTTTACATATAGCAGTATACAAGCTTTACTTTCCCTGGTATACTGTCAATGTGAGCGGTTAATTTCAGTCCAAAAAGTAAAAGATGCTTCAGCATATAGAAATGTAATAATGTGTAAAGGGAACTTAACAAAAAGGGAATCATAAGTTTGAGCAGTGCAGTAAGACAGTCTTTGAATGGAGCGTCTGTAATGAAGGGGGAGGACAAAGGACTTAAATTGCTGCTTGAAAAGGAAAATTCATAATGGTATTTCATTTGGACATTTGATCAAGCCTGCAACCATGCCAATATGGAGGCTCCTAGTTCATCTTTAGGACCAAAATTATTGTTTGGTGTTCTATGGATGCTGCACAGCTTCTGTTCTCAACCACGAGAATGACATTATGTACAAATAAATAGATGCAAAAACTAGTGAATGTTACGCCAATGTATAGACCCCAAAATATTGATAATAAGATGGTGGTTAAATCAAAAGGCTTTAGAGAATGTATTTTTTGTAAAGATGGCAAATCATTCTGATGTTTTATTGTGACTGAAGACTAACAGTGAGCAGTTCACAATAATGAAACGGTCATTGATGCTAAGGGACTAAAAGATATACCTGCTTTATTTCTAACTGTGCTGGCGATGCATGTCTTTTGCCAAATTTGTTAGGTTTAAGATCAAGAATCATCGTATTTGTAGTATGAAAGAAGTGATCATCTCACAGCTGTTGACCTTGGTGTCACAGTGCAGGCAAAGTTAACTTCAGAACAATTTGAGTCAGGTTTTCGAAAATTCAAACAATTTTGCATGAAGAAGTGGTTAGAGGAGCAAAAGTTTACTGATAAAAAAAGGTAAATGACAGAAGACGACAGATGACAGCTTTCGACGAATGCCACAAATGGTTTTTATTCATGGTTTATTCTTGCAGATTTTGCATTGCTTGATCCGGAGACCTTTGATGCTAAAAGGAGACACGAGACACGAGACCATGCATTTATGAATGCATCAAAGCAATACCAAAGCCTTGATGTAGAAAGCTCATGCATGAGGAATATTCGTTCATTTAAACTTATCTTCGTCTGAAGGAGCACTCACTGACTAAAGCCTTTGCTATATCAAAGGAAACTTGGACCAAGAGAGTTCTACGGCTCTAAAAGTAGGGAGGAAATTCTACCTGCAGATGACTTATCCAAACTCTTTTCTAGTATACGGAATCCTAGTTTCATTTATGATTAGATTTACAAAGTGTGAGAAACATAGTCAAAACTAAAACTAGTAAAAATCAAACTACAATCCACAATGAGACGAAGTAGGCGTACGTCCTTGATCCTGTTAAGTACCGAAAAGAATTTGATTCCAAAAGTTGACCACGAAAACATAACATGCATATTTGTGAGCAGTACCTTGCAAAAAAGTTGATGACGTAAAGTGTTAGGGTCAAACAGTAGAAATGTCATAAAATCACTTTAAAAAACTTTCGATTCATTTTCGTTGATACACTGTATGCAAAGGATTGAGTTCTTTGTAGAGAATCTATAATCGGAGTCCAAAAGGCTTGTCGGGATTTATTTCTGAAACACTAGGTCCGCGATGCCGCTGACCATCCAATGAACTTCTATATCCTTGTTGAGCCTAAATAAACAAAGTGCGCAATAGAAAATTGCCTCTAATTTGTACTCTAGAGCTTCTCTAACTATTTTTAGATATATGTCCATGTTTATAATTTCAGTTTTTCAAGGAGTAGCCTTCTGATGTGAATGTAAGAGGGCTCGGTTTATTGCGTTGTCAGCAAACAAAAGGCATGTTCCATGAGCCTCGTTTTAACAGAATGAAGGCGGTCGACGAACATAGATCACAATTATTGAACTACATACAGCAAGCCTGATCGACTGTCGTCAGGGAAAATACAATTTCTTGGCGAAGGAGCCGAAGTGCTGTTATTGAAGAACGAATTTGGTGGTAAGGTAAATGAAATATGCTTGAAAGTGAATTTTGTTTCTGTTCTGTAAGGTTATTTCAGCCATAACTATCACTTTGTTGGAAATGGCGCTTAGAGATAGAAGTAGACAGGGTGGTATCGTGTCGAGATCATATGCAAATATAGATTTATTCCTGCAGCATTTAAGGATTAATAGTTTTTAGCCATATATGTTGAGCCAGTTCTTTTCATGGTGACCCGTGAAAAGGTTAGCAAGAGCTGGTGCCAGTGGGGACCCTTTTGAGACACTGTCGATCTGGTCAAAGTATACGTTATTGAAAATAAAATGCGTGTGGGCAGTAGCAAAATGAAATAATTTGGTGAGTTCTTGTCTTGTAAACTGTAAGTCTGGGTTCTCCCTTCTCCACAATCGCGTAGCATTGAAACAGAAAGAGATTTATTAAGTTGTTTCAATAATACAAACACAATTGGACCATCTCTACTAACTTTAAAATGGTGCACTTCCTTCCTGGTCAGCAATGTGGTTACACCAAGCATCCCTGCTCGTTATGTATGTGGGATGGCACAGCTTGAGATCAGCACTAGGTGGAGAAGAATTTGAAGGAGAATAGTTTGTTGAACTCCAGGACACAAGCAGACATTTAGTATATGGCTGCATTTACACCAGACTGGCTGAATATTTGACTGGTCAGATATTTTGTCAGTTAGCGCACGGACCACAACGAAGGCCACTTAGGTGTTGCGTTTACACGGAGCTGGTCACTTCAAGCAATCAAGATCCTGTCATGAACAGTGAAAGAAATTAAATGCTGCCAAAAATAACCATAAAACAAAGGGTACACTCTCATCCTATTTGTTAGCATTCATTTTCGAGTAGAATCAATTAGAACGTCTCCATAGTTCACAAAATTGCTTCAAAAGAAAACGATAATGAAAAGAATTTTGTTTGGTCCAAAGTTAAAACATGGTTGCTGTTAAGTTTTGTATTGGATTACAAAGCAAACAAATCTGCACAAGGCCTAGACTAGGAGACAGTAAAAGGCAAGGATGAGGACATCACTGAAAGATTTTCTGTTGAAACCTTCCCTAACATGATTTTATCCTCTTTCCCATGAATCGTAGCCTTCTTTACAGTAGCATGCAAATATTTGGCTACCCAAAACCATTTACATGGAGCCAGCCAAATATTTGACTGACCAAGTTGACAAGAAGCACGCTTTCCTAGGCAGCCAAATATTTGCATGCCTAGGTAGTCTAATTTGAGGTTGATTAGGCAGACCCCGTGTAAATGCAAAGCTAAAGTGACCAAATATTTGGCTGGCCCCATGTAAATGCAGTTTATAATTACATGTAGCAATGAACATTACTATAGCAGTCTTTGGTCAACAATGCACAAGAGCAGGTAGTATGTGTGTGTCATTAGTTATTGTTTTACATAAATTGTATTTGCCACGAAAACCAAAAGAGGATGCCCATGGCTTTTGCCACAGTTGAATCATTTTGCTTGCAAAAGGTTAGAAGTCAAAGAGTACTTCAGTGATGGCATCATAAAAATCTATTGCTGACAATGGATTATTTTTTTATCTTGGATTGCTCAACTGCTCCATAGAATAATATCTATACATGGAATTTCATTTAGAACTGAGCAGAATTGCCTGAAATATTTCATTTTGTTTAAAACCACTATTATTTCCTTGCTTCAAGAAATTATGAAATACAGTGTGCTGATAGCAAATGGGCTGACTATCCATTTACCAAGTCTCTGATAATGCTTAATAGGTTTGTGTGAAATTTTTTGGGTCATTTTATTATAAACTTTCAAAATATGTGCTTCAAATCCAAAAAGCAGATTTTTATGATATAATGTGAGTAAATTATTGCCAGTGCAGCAAGGATTGCAAACTATGGAGAAAGGATAAGGACTTTTCATTGGTTTGTGAGGCAGTCCCAAATGCATTCTTAAAAAGTAGAGCTTTGGTCAAACAACAGCAGCACTGCCAAATATTTTCAGTTATTATTCTTTTAAAATATCAGAATGAAATGTGAACACGAGTTCATAGTGGTTTATGATCACGTGCTCCATCTTCATTTCTATCTGATTGGCTTGTTCAGTTGGGAACCTCTGGTCTGCAGCAAACACATATCCACCCAAGTGTTTTCATGTTTTGGAATTTATTATCCATAAGTGAATATATTTGTAGTTTTATATCTTTACATAACTACTAGCATGATCATTACATGTAATATGGTGTATTTTATTGAAACTACTTTTAAACTACATGTTTTATTAATAAGTAAAGAGGAGAGGATTTGTGACTTCAATTCTGATTTACCTAAATAAAAACTATTAAAGTATCTCGGCATTTTTCTTTGTCAAATTGGCCATTTTGCATTTGTTGTATCTGAGTGGTCTGTGCTTGTACTCATATCTCAATCATTTCTCTGTTGGTACTGTAGACTTTTGGGAAGTACATGCATCTGGTATTTCTTTCATAACTGTTGTATTTTGTGCTATACACATAATTCCTTACTTGTCTATTACAGAGTATGGTTAAGAATTAAATGGTGTAATTTTTCTGTCTTTCTTTTCTTGTTGAACAAGTATCTTGTCTCCAATGTTCCCAATGTAATGATGTGTAGCATTACTTTCTCATCCTTTCTCTTTGCAGCTTACTTTATCATCAAAAGACACCTTTCTACTTTACCTCTCGTGGGGACCTCTGCTGTAGTTTTTTTTGTTTAGCTTCATGTGATAGGCCTTTTGTACTTTGTCGTGTTGCACAGTATTGTTTCAAAAATATATACAGTTCTTGTTTTCAACTTCAAGTTCTGATAGCTTTTCATAAAGTATGTGTCACATTCCACTTCTGCATTCTCATGGGGCCATAAGGCAGTTATCTTTTTATGCTTCATGCCAATAAAATCACACCATGCTGTGAACTCCTTTGAATTGAGTGGTCAACCATTATCTGATTTTAGTATTTCTTGGATGTTTTGCCTAGGTAGGATGACGTCCAGTTAGGGAATAACTGATTGTGCTGAAGTTGAATGAATGATCTCAACTTCGGGAAATCTGCTGAAGTTATCCATGACTACTGGAAAATACTGTCCACTTTTGGTGGGACCACGATAATCAACATAACACATATGCATGACAGAATGCATGCTTGCATATGGCATTTGTAATTGTTTGAGTAATAGATACTCAAAAAAGACACATAATATTACTTATAACAAGAAACTCTTTCACAAAATTTAGAAGCTACAGAAAGTATTCAAGAGTGCTACTATTGGTAGAATGGCATCTTATAACTTGATCACTGTATACATGGGTATATGATGGTTTGTGCATGTGTTTAATTACATTTTTACTGTCTACCTGAGACTATGGCAAGTGAAAATCAAAAAGTTGTATTTATGGTATTATCATTTGAGCTTCAAACTAGGGCCTCCTGACATCAGATTTCATGTCCCGTTTAGAATAATTAATGAAATTTGTTGGAAAAATCTAAATGTCCTTAGGCATTTCATCTTGATAGCCCATTCATGTTAATTCATCTATCCTAAATAATAAGTTTCTGGTACAGAACCTGAGAATTGCCTAAAAAATTTGCAACAATCCATGCGAAAGCTTTATTAGTCTGACACTCTACAAAGTACGAATCCTTACAAAGGAAAGTATAGAACAATCTGTTTGTGGTATGAAAGGAATTCAGTTTTAACAATACAATGTATCGACTAAAAGACCGGGTGGCATTGGGTAGCCCCTTGGGTCCAGCATTGGCAAAAACTTTTGCGAGCTTTCACAAGGATCGCATTCTAAAAGAAAACAACGTAAAGTTGTTGGTTTATTTTCAGTATGTCGATGACACCTTTGCCATCTTTAAAATAGAGCTGGAATGTGACAAGCTTTTCCGAAAACTTAACCAGTTACATCCAGCTCTGAAATTTACGGTTGAAAAAGAACGAGACTGTTTATTACCTTTTCTTGATGTTTTGGTGGAAAAAACTGACAGTAATTTGCTAACAACAGTTTACCGAAAAGCCACTTCTACTGGTCAGTACATTTTTGGGGAGTGGCTAGTTCTGCTACATGTTTTGTATAAATAGGTTGCCATATACATATATTTTCCTGTCTGATGTTTCATACTCTGAAGAGTGTCAGATGAAAAAAGCTTTTAAGTATGTTTTAAGTATGTTTAAGGCAATCTTGCAAGTTTTCAAGGAGATTTTGAAAGTATAGAGTACTCTTTTGATACAAAAAGAATCATACATAACATCTGCTGGCCTGTGGTGTAGAAAATTTTTATTATTGTTTGCTGGATATGTCTCACACATAGCCTCTCATAGCATTGTCTGACAGGCAACCAAATATTATTTTGGCAACTCTTCCTTCATTCACATGACTTTAAATATCTATGAAAGATTGCCATTCCCTCGAGTCAAGTTTCAGTGTCATCAGTAGACAATGCGTACAAATTATTAAATCGTTTAAGTATGCTGATTCCATGAGAACGCCACATGAAAAGAACCTGATGGGATGGAAGAACGATGTGTGTCAATTTTAATCAACTGCAAATCATAAATCAACTTATTGGTTTAAAATTATTGACTTGTGTTATGACTTGTGGCTGAAAACTACCTTGAGGGCACAAGCTTACTTCCTTAATTCCTTAAATATATGCATAACATTTAATCGTAAAAATAAGCTTTAGTTTATTCAAGTTTTTCTTTAATTGCAAAATTAATTGTGAAAATTTTCTAAATTGTTTTCAAAATCAAATATTCAAAATTTTAAAATAAAACAATTTCTATTTCAACAATGTTACTTGAACTTAGTCCCAGATGAAGGCACGCCACTGCGGTCGGTTAAGTGCCATTTCGCTAGCGACATCCACTGGATCCTGCCTGTTGGTGTGCAGCAGTCCGGCGTTTTCCAAATCCGCAACCAGATGTTTCTGCCAGGATAGTCGTGATGGCGTTCGAGGCATTCCCAAGCTGTCGGGCATTTGCTCTAGAAAACAAGTTTCGGTAGCCTCATTGACTGCATTCGGCAGCAGTGGCCAAACCAGCGCAGCCGGTTCTGGCATATGGCTGACTCGACGGTCGACTGGTTGCTGCAGCGTTGGCGGATGGTGTCATTGGGGATGCGGTCCAGTAGGGTGCATGAGGCAAAGTCGCACGTGAAGACAGGCGGGCAGCCAAAATTTAAGTTTGCAAAATAAGCTTTTTTCAAGCTCATAATTGCAAAAATTAGTTCCACAATAATTACTACCCACAAAATTTTATGCCTAAGGGAATGCCACAGGAATTGAAAGTGATTGGTAATTGCAATGAATAAGATCTGCTGTACTTCCATTTTTATTTCAATTTGTATATGAAAATATTTATTGTTCTTTTAATCACTCTTCTTACTCTTTTGACGTCACTCAAATGCTCATGTGTGCAAAAGATGTTAAGGGTAAGTCACATGCCTCATTGGAACATCACTGCAAGGAGCATGATTTGTCATTTGAAGAAGAGGCCTGTAAATAATTATAATTTATAATCAATTACAGCTACTAGCAGTGTTTTAAGTTTTGTCCGATATGTGGTCTTTACAAAATTTTCATTTACTTCATTATTATTTACACAATATTTCATTATTTTGTTGTGGTAGATGTTGCAAACTTTTGAGACTACCAGCAACCCTCTGCACAAAACATTTCGTGTTTCCAAGGAAGAAAAGGAAGAGCTTAAAAGGCAGGGAGTTAAAATTTCTAAAGGTAGATGGACAAGGAAGGAGATTCGACAGTTAGACAAGAATGTTGCACGAGTTGTGGGGGAAAAAGGTTGGGCTTGGTTTCAAGAGTTTATCCTGCCAGCAAAGAAATCGTGTGTGTATGATTGTGAGTTTCTTCCAACTTTTGCTGAAGGTAATGTATTACATTGTTAATTGCCCTTGAAATGGTTAATGTTGGATATGTGTAATGCTCTTTGTGACATTTTGATTTAATTCATAGGTCACCTTCATCACAATGTAAAAGACGTAAAAGAACTTATGTTGCCAGTCAAGTTAGTGCTGTAAGCATGCCATAGTTTCCTTTTTAATTTTTACTCTCTGTATTCTGATGATCAATGCTTTTGCATAAAGGTTGTAAGACTGTAAATAAGTATGTCACTAGCTAAGGATGAGTATGGTTGTAGCAGTTATGTTATATCAAAGATAACATTTAACTTTCTGACAAAACTGACAACCAGGCTAATTATTCTTAAAGTAAGAGCCATGTCTGTAAGTTTAATACTATGTTTTCTTATGTTTCATCAAAAACTTTTGACGTCTCTAAAAGAAATAGACATGGTATGTGAGCATAACATTGTAAATAGTGTACAAGAACAATACATAGTAACATGAAAGATTACCGATTGTAGTAGGTTGCAAAAGCAATTAAGAAGCCCTTAACAGGACAATAAAAGTTTTCCACTAACCATACCTATTGCAATTATAACATTTAACAATTTATTAGTTCATTTTGAAGAATATTATCCTGATATACCTGCGTTTTGCCTATGTCTTTGTTGAACCAGGTGATCATTTACATACTCACCAACAAAAGACACACTTCAAGTAGGATAATTTGTGTAATGACAGTGTTATGCAATACAAAACATTGACGTAAACATCCTTATGATCCTAGGCTAAATCCTTATGATAACTTTGAATCCAAGGCTGTGCACTTTTAAACGCAATCCTTACCAGCATTCAGCTTCTGAGGAGTTTACACTAATCATTTACATAATTTTTTGAATTATGTCTTTTTTAAGGGATCTTGTCCTTGTTGTTCACATCTATTTTGAAACTGTGATGTTTTGCTTGATACTGCCCGTGGCCGAATTTTTAAAATTGTATGGACAGTTATCGATGATTAGCTCATCATAAATAAGATGATCTGGAAGCTATGAGTCATACAGTGTAGTAATATAACCAATTCTGATAACCTAGTGTAGAATCGTCAATAACTTTATGCTGTATTAGTTGAAGAGTTGTTCACCTTTAGTGCCAGATGTCATTAATGTATACATGTCTACATTCTGTGTCATCAGCATAGTGTCCTGAATGTATGGAGCTCACAAAAATAGCTAGTCACTTCCAAAGTCTTCTGTGCAACTTAGAATTGCTTAGTCCATTGTATGGTCAAGGCACTGTCATGGGCTTTACATACTTCCCTTCCTCTAATAAGTATAATGTCATTTATGTTCAAACAATTGGCAAGCCCTAATATACAAACATGTTTACTTGATGATTTGCTTGCTAAGTTATGCCAAACTATCGAGGACTCGGGATTGTTCTCCTAGAGACTTACAAGACTGTACATCTGCTTTTGCTTTGAATTAAGCTTGGGGGATCTAGAAAAAACATTTGGTCAAATTTCTTGTTGTGTTAGTTACACCTCTCTTTTCGCAACAATTATGCTTAGTGGGGAAACACATCATTCAACTGTTTTGTCATGCTGCAAACATGTGGGGGTGACAATGAAATTATGTTTTTACCAACTCAGGAACTTAAGTTTGTCTCAAGTAACCAGTCAGTTGTTATTTTCATGTCAAACAAAGAAGAGTTGAATAAGCAGGGCTTTCTCAATACTAGAACAAAAAATTGTGACTGTTTATTTGATCAAGGAATTCAATGAGGTTAAGGACTAACCTATTACCAGAACTCCACATGGAATGAACTGACCATGGATTTGGCAATGGGGAGTAGAAGGTGCATGCATAAGCATTTGTAAAGATCTGGGCTTGTTGGACATAAAAGGATATAGTTCTTGCATATGGATATCAATATTTTCACTTAAGTTTGCCATCCCCATCTCTCCTCACAAACGAAAATTAGTCTGGAAATATGACTCCTGTTTTGTGTGTATCATCATAAGCAGAAATATGTCATAAGACAGTCTTGAGGAATAAAAACTGAGCTGGAAAACATTATGGGATGATCTGAAAACATGCCCAAACAGTTCAAAGCAGACTAAAAAGCATAGTTTCTGTAATTGGTGAATCTTTGCTCTAATGTTATCAGGTGTTTTCTAATTTTCTCCAAGCCTTGAATAGATATTGACATTTGAACAATCTTTTTGTGGTACAAAACTTGAAAATCGCCTTGAAAATTTGCGACGTT
>JANTCA010000198.1:0-12877 GCA_024741275.1 Chironex yamaguchii
AAGAGTCATTTTATATGTTAGTATATTACCCTTCTACTGAGAGGTTACGGTCGTTTGTAGAGGAAAAGCAAACCAAGCAGATGCAATATGCTAATAAACGCCGTTCAGTTGCACTGTCCAAATGTTTCCGTGTTGGCAACTAAGTCAAAGTTCTTAAACCCCACACTCGTAAGGGTTTTTCAAAGTATTCGTCTCCCTGACGGGTCACAAGTCAGGTTTCCAAGTACACGTACAAACTCTCAGATGGACGTGTATGGAATGCCAGCAGACTAGTGCCATGTAGCATGCCTGAAGAGGACAGCATTCGACAGCAAGACCAAGAGGCACCTCCAGCTCCTAGAGTACTACGCGACCGACGACCACCATTCTGGTTATGGGACTACTACACCCACTGAATTTTCATCCCCGAGGGAGGGAAATGTGTAGTGTCGTAGTATCACGGTAGGAATCTGGGACTAGTCTATGTATATTTTGCAATAATGTAAAACTGTTTCCTCGTGATTTTTATGATGTATTTCATCATTTGTAAATCAGTTGATTTTGGAGATTCTGAAACACAGACCTTCATTTCTTGCTGCTTCTTCTACGCTATACTGTTTTTATCGAAGTGTTCTCCTCGTCATTTCCATTATTTGTATCGTCACAGTACTTATACTTTGTTTCTTAATTGAATTTTGTTTTCCTGCCAATACACCAATTTCTAATAACCGGACGTTCTTCAAGCTGTTTTAAGGCCATTGAATGCCATCACACACTGGTCAGTCCATTCAAAATTGATTCGTTTTTGCAATAATGAATATAAAGGTGCTGGCAGCTGAGCATAATTCTGCACAAATTTTCGGTAAACTCCTGTGACTCTAAGAAATAATGTTAATTGGTCTACATTGCAAGGCTGCTTAAAATCAACAATTTCATGAAGTTTAGTTTTCAACATTCATATAGATATTTATAAATTTTATAGACTTCAAATCAGCCTTGCCTCGGTTTGGAGAACAGCCTTTTGGAGAATTCAGCATCATATAGGTGTGAACAATAAAGTAGTGAATATCGTCAATAAACTATATGCAAACAGAAAATGCGCAGTCACAATAGATTGTAAACTGACTGAACGGTTCAAACTACAAATCAGAGTGAGGCAAGGCTGTATCCTATCACCTACTTTATTCAACATATTCCTTGAATTGGTGATCTTAGAAGTAAAACGCCTATCACAAGAATTTAGTTGGCAATATGTTGACATCCTGTGTTAAATATGCAGACGATACCACACTACTTTCCTCATATTTGACAAACTTCAACTTGCAACATCAGAATCGCAATAGACATGTGAAAAATGGGGATTAAAGATTAACATCGCAAAATGCAAAGTAATGACTCTTGATACTGAACAATTAGTATTGGAAATGAGCGTATTGACACCATCAATGAATTCACCTTCCTGAGTAGCATAATTCCTTGATCATATAGTGTTACAGAATGCAGGACAGGATTTGCCACAACGTTGTTTGGCAGATTGATGCACATCTGGAGCAACATGAATATATCTTCAAAACTAAAAGCGTGACTATACAATGCTCTGGTACTACCCATTGTCACCTATGCATGTAAAATATGGACACTGACAGAACAAGATGCTGAAAAACTGCCTGTGTTCGAAATGAAATGTCTGAAGGCTCTGATCGGCAAGATGAGGATAGACAGAATCCAAAATGCTACTCTCTGGAAATTGATTGGTGTAGAGAAACCTATCACTGTCACCATTCCTGAAAGAAATTTAGATGGTTTGAACATGTTTGTCGCTAACCTACTAAATCACTGGTATACCAAGCATACAAGCAAGATTTTCCCCAGAGATGTCCACAAGGGTGACCTAGAAAAAGATGGACAGATATGATCAGACAACACACTGGACTGCCACTTTCAGCTGCTGAGCAAAATAGTGCAAATCATCCTGGATGGCGAAGGTACGTACATAGGAGAGTAAGGAGCTAAAACAAAGGCCTGAGCATCTAAGTCAAGTAAGATTTCAATAGCTTAACACCTTTTTCTCTTGCACAATGTCCCACAAAGTCAACTTCTTCTTTCATAAATGTACATTTAGAGATATTAATCGTAATACCTGCTTCAGCCAGTATATTCAGTGTTTGAGATACATGCTGCATGTTAAACTTCCGGTCTTTGTTATACACTAGAATATCACCAAAGTAGCATGCAATAAACTGGTCGGTTCCTTTCAGTACTTCCATCATCACACCTATGAGGCCAAAAGGCAGCTTTGTCCATTGATATTTGGCATCAGGTGTGACAAAGGCTGTTTTCTCACTGTCATTTGGGTTAACAGTAATTATATTGGTAATCACTTTTCAAATCCAACACTCTTAAGAACTTTGCTCCATGCAGCTTATCCAATAGCTCATTTGTTCTCGGAATAAGGAAGGTTCCTGGGATGGTCTCTGCATTCAGAGCTCAATAATCTACGCATATTCGTAGGGATCTATCTTGTTCCTTGACAGTGACAATAGGAGATGATTAAGGTGATTGTGATGACTCAATGACATCTCTCTTCAACATATCTTTCAAGTGACTTTGTATTTCTTTATGCTGACAGTAGGGAAGATGCCTGAGTGGTACTGCAATAGGAACTTCGTCTTTCAATTTGATATTGTGCTGTTTTAAGGAAACTTTAGGCTCTTTTTGTAATTTTTCCTGGTATTTCATCATGATTTGCATAGCCACCCTTCTGTCTTCAGGCTTCAGACGACCAAAAGCCTGGTTCATGTTTTCTTTATCAAGCATAGAAAAAGCTTAAGATACTGTTGAATCCATTTGGGATTGACTTACACTTTCCACTTTATTTAACTCTCCAATAGTATCCCACTTAATCAATTGAACATCTTCTTTGCCATGATTATAGACTGGCAGATTCTTTTTGTTCTTTAAAGAGGAGATAAACATATCAGTCATTGTTAACTCTTCATGTAACTCAGGATGCGGTATAAATGTCACTGGAGGTTCTTTCAGACACTGCTTTCTTACTCTACTTATCTTGGATTGTACATGTCACATAGAATTGGCTGGGAATACTGTAGTGCGTGCAACATGAATATATGCTAATTCTGTATTGATAACTTCTCACCAATATTTACGAACAATGTACTGTGTGTCTGGAAGGAACAAGGTTAAAAGTTTGTTATCATTATCACGTACATTTTTTTTAACTGAAGTTTGGTCTGCATGCCTAAAATGTTCGATGTTATTTTTGACGACACGAGAACTGGTTGTTATTCAAGCAAATACTAGCTTCCATCTTCACGCCAAAATAGAATATTTAAATGAGCTATCAAATCAATGTCAAACGTGGATCCCGAAATTCCAGCTTCCCTTTTCACAGTTTGCATCAAAGGAGGTTTGTCGTATTTACACATGCGATCATGCAATTCATAGATCTTGGTTCATAGAATAACTGTATTTTCGATCCGCCAACTTCTGCTTCGAGCATCATTCTTAGTACACGTTGTAGTGACGATTGGCCAGATTCCATAACAGTTTCAGCAGCTGCACTTTGGACGTCTTGTGTGGGCTCAGCTGCAGCCTCTGCCCTTGCTATTGATCTGCAATGTTTTGCTAGATGCTCCCTTTTTCCGCATTTAAAAATGAAGTCCTTGTGCATGCTTTTCTTGACTGTCAAGAAACATGTACCACCGGATTCTTGTTGGATGGTCAATTTCTAAACGAAATTGTTGTCCTAAAAGCATTTTATTTTCTTCCAAATGTTCATAAAGCTGATTATGTACTACATGAAGAACAGATTAGAAGCACGACGATACGCCTGTAATTACCCATTGAAGATCTGTGACTGGATTCACAAACTGGAATTACCTTATCTGTTGTTTATTCGAAGGAAAAACTGACGTCTCCTGACAAATGTTTATAAGAGCTCCGAAAGTAAAAGGTACACCAACGTTATTTAACGCAGCTTATTCCCCCAAAGAAAACAAGTAAACTTGAACACAGAAGAGTAATCACTTAAACGTACTTTACTAGTTATTATCTTTATTGGCTGTTAAAGAAACATTTTCGCCTCATTATGCCACCTTGGAAAGACAAGGAGAGTTAATCGGCTAAGGACTGTTGTCATTAGCTAGAAAGCTTATTTTTTGCAGTTCTCATTACTTCTCACTGAGATGTTTTTAACAGGATGTTCTCATACAAGGTAAAGTGAGGGAGTTTCCGATTTGGATGAGAGACCATGTGTAGCAGCAATACAAATTCGACTGTTGGATAATATTTAGGACATAAATTGAAGTGCCTGCTTTGATGTGACAACAATGCTCATGTAGGAACGACTAATAGACTTGAAGAGATACAGATAAGTGTTCGGACGATTTGTGAATCAAAGGAGTGACCAAACTCTCATTGCAATCGGTACCAAGTAATCAGTGATTAACAGTGTTTTGTGTAAAATTAAAACTGTTTGCAGTCACTTATATCTTCCTAATATTGACTCAACATTTCTCAAAAGATTATTGTTTTTTGTAACACACATAAGGAAATAATTATATTTTCTGTCAAAACAAGTCAAACATAGATTTTCACTGATGTTTCGTGCGTAGATATAGCAAAAAAGTAAGTGGTAACCCCTGAATGTGATTCAAGGTTGTGTAAACATTTAAACAGTGTTTACCCTGTTAACACGCAAATAGAGTTTAAAACCATTTCCTTAGAATAAAATAATAAATTTCGAGATGACGTGCCTCAAACAATCCCCAAAAACTGTCCATGCATGGTGTATTTTAGAAAGACGTTCTGGAGAATGAAAGCAGAGAATGAAAGCATAAGACAACTATTAATGACAAATTATAACTGGACCTAGGTTTGTATTATTCTCGAGTCAATCCGAATTTAGCTGGGAAGTTCTGAGCTCAGTCCAATTCATGCAAATTGCAAAACGCGAATGCAGACAAGGCTAGCATTGACAGATCTCTAAAAGGCAATTTTTAAAATAAGCTTCCTTTTGCCAAATCACAAGCAGCTATAGTAAATAATGTTTTTAATGTATTCTTACTCATTATTGGTAGATATAAGTGCGTCAGTTATGTTTATGCAGAGAACCCTCATACTCGCGTAGCTAAAATCACCGTAAATTACATTTTTTCTACTAAGTAAATTTTTTTCAAGTTTACAGATCCAGTATTGGGTGCAGTGGCGAGTTTAGTGGGGGGTGAGTAGGCTAAAGCTAGGGGCCCCACGTCTTGACTGCCTCCCAAAATTTCTGGGCAAAGACATTGTCAGTTTTTCACAGTGTATTCTTCGGCAGACCAAATGAGCCTACGGGGATGGGACGGGAAGCGAGAGAGACTGATCATCAGCCATGAACTGTGTTGGGAATAATTGGACATCTTGCTTACTCATTCCAAACTATTGTGACTGTCTCGGTTTCCCTATTGTTATCAATTCAGTATTGCAACTGTCTCATTGTTGTTCCTATAATTAATTTACTTAAGGTATTGCCTGAGTTATTGCTCGTGTTGTTTTACTTGCTTTAGCGTAGATTGCGACACAGTTTGTATTGAACTCTGCGTACTTGCTATTTTAGAAAGATTTCAAAGAACACGTTTATCCTTTTAACAGTGTGGGCTGCCTTTGAATTCCGCATTTCGATCTTTTTAAGATGTCTCCTTGGATATTTAAAAACCATCAGTATGAAGTTGACTCGTATGAAGAAAGACGATTGCGCAAATTTGCAGTCAATGAGTACAAAACATCCAGAACGACCACGAAAGAGAAGACATAAGTCTGATTAAAAGAGTCCATCTGTCAAAACAATACAGAGAAAGCTAAGGCATTTCTCATAGTTATTGAACAATTATTTTCACCTTTCCAATATTGTATACAAGAATACAAGGACATCCAAGACATGTTTGGTCCACATCCCTATTAAATGGAGCTCGACAATGAGTGCATCCAAAGAGCGCTTAAGATATTAATGAAAGATTACTTTCAAAATTATAAAAGCTGATTTTCTTCTAAATTATTCCAATTTTTAAACCTTCTTAAGCCTGTACAAAGCTCAACTTAAAATGTAAGCATACGAACAAATATGCTGTTGATTTTGAACCGGTTTAAGATTACCCACATCTTTCTACATATCTGAATGGCGCTGATTATCTGTCTATCAATGACAGCAGCAAACAGTATTGCAGAGCGATTACTTCCAAAGTTAAAAAGAATAGAAAATGAAGTCAAAATTTTCAAGGACAAAAAGGGTTCAGACTTCTCTCTCTTGTGAATGATGAAAGTAAAATTGTAAGACTTGATTCAAGTCTTCGCCATCAAAATTATTCGAAAGTATACATACTAATAGTAATGTTAATAAAATCATTCATGACTACAGTTGACTATTTTTTTACTTTCAGATGCAGTAGTAATCATTTTGATTGGAGATCCTCATGAATGAGGTACGTCGTCAATTCAGTGTCACTCTGAGGCATGTTCCGAGGAATAAAGGCGTAATGTTAAATAGAGGTTGAAGAACACCTTTGATTTTTATGCAGCTTACTGCCATACAGGAGGCATCAGTTGTAAAAGTGCATAAAAACATCTAATGAAACTTGCGTCAATGATATGTTTCCTTGTATAGATTTCTGAAGCCACTAAGATTTCAGTCCGAAATGTAAAAGAGTATCTAAATAAATATTTTCCAATTCCTTGTGGTAATAACTGCAAGCTAAAGGTGACGTGAAATATTGACGAGAAGATGCAGTATCGTGATATACTGTGCTTCAACGAATATGTAAACAACCTTTTTGTGGTACAAAATTTGAAAATCATCTTGAACATTTGCTATATTGCGCTACAAACACTTAAAAACATTTTTTGGCTCACATTCTTAGGTTTATGAATCATCAGAAAGAAAAGAAAATATATGGCAACCTTTTTATAAGATTAACATGATTTTTTAAATAAATGTTTGATACACTGAATAATTGTACAAATCTTTCAATTCGAGTAGTATTGACAGTACCGAAAAAGGTGCCGATAAGTTACAACGTAGGCTATTAGATCTTTAAAACTAAAATGAATTACGTCGTGAGACTTATGATCGAATTCGTCCCACAGATTCTCAATGTCCACCCATGCATACAGAGGTGGAACCGGGTCACCATGTAGAGACTTGGTGACCCAGTGACCCGGTCGGGCGTGTGACCCGGTGACCTGGTCGAAAAAAGTGAATGATCCGGTGACGCGGTCCAAATTTTCTGCAACGAAGTCTCGAAGTATTCCGCTTTGACGCCACGTTGTACTACCACCTCCTTTAAGGATTACAAATTTACTTTCCAAAGCAAAAATTATATAGCATATTTACTTTCCACCGTCATTTTTGATACCTAACAGTAAGTAAATAAAGATTTGGTCAAAAATAAATTTCCCAGACGAACCCCAAAAATTAGCTAAACTAAGACTAGCCACGCCAGTCGTGCACTTCCCAAACACTGCACGTACGAGCTAACACAAGCGCAATACAAAATGACAAGGAAATTACACTGACACACAAGTTCACATACCTAAACATTGGCGAGAAAAAATACATCGGCCGAACGTTCCGTTTGAGAAAATGATGCAAAAGAAGGGACACGCAACTACAACGCCACACAATAGATCGCACAAACATATGAAACATTCTGACTAGGAAAATGATGCGAAAGAAGGAACGCGCAATTAGAAGATCCTGCAATTAGCTCCACAATTAAATGGCTACACTGTGTCCTTTTTCAGTCCTTCGGCCACAACAACCTGGGCTTCCATAATATTAGGTTTCAAGCTAGCCCTGTCTTTTCGCCTAAGCTTTCCACGAGGGGAAAAGTGTCGTTCGGATTCAACACTCGAGCCCTGGATCACCAAAATCTGCTTGGCAGCAATAGACAGATACGAAAATCGGTAAGGCTGTTCTCCCCACCAAGCCAGGGGATCAAATGACCTTTAATCAGGAACGTCCGGTGCATCGGTGCGCTCGTATCGCTCACGCTCTGAACTTACGTCTCTCTCCATATCTACATCTGTAAGTGCCGCTGGCTCAATCGGTCGGGAAGGTTTTTTTCGATCGAAAAGCGGTAAATGGATCCTTCCTGGCTATTTCTTTCCGGGGGCTCTTCTTGGCGTGAGGTTCCTGCTATGTTCGGCTCCAGTTCCGGTCCGATTCCTCCAGGGCCGCAGCACCAACTGGAAATCCAGTGACACGACGACCCGGTGACCCGGTCGAAAAAGTGACCCAAATGACCCGGTGACTAGCTTCCACTTCTGCATGTATAGCTTACCCAAAATACATAAGAACAACACTCCACTTAGCCTATTTTATCTATGATTAGATCCGGTATTCATAAATTGGCTAAGAGGCTTTATAACCGTTCAGAACCGGTATTCAAGATCTATAGCCTTTTTCACTTTTGCTAAATTTGTTCAAAACCCTAAAATAGATTCACATAAGCAGTTTAGGTGTTCTTTTAATATAACGGGCCTATTTACTAAAGTCTCCCTTCATGAAACTGTAGAAATGTGCGTCAAAAATAGAAGGTTGAAAGAGACTCCATCAAGAAAGAGATCTTTGTTGAGTTTATGGAATATGCCACTTGAGGTGTTGAGTGCAGTTTTGACAATGCAATGTATCGACAAAGGGACCGTAGCCAACTTCGTCAAATATTTTTGTTGATTTAAATTCTAAAAGAAAACAACTGAGAAAACTGTCTGTTTACTTTTGTCATCTTGATGACACTCTTGCCATCTTTGAAGACCAAAAATTTGGACAGGTTTTTCTTTAGACTTTACCAGTAACATCCCATACCCCAACTTCCACTAAAATAAGAACGAGATAGTGAGACTTACTGTTTTGCAGGTCTAGAACCTTTTAAAAACCTTCCCGCTGCTGCAAGAAAAATGCTGATGCAATATTTCCATGAAGCTTCCTGAAACTTGTAAATCACAGCATAGTTGTTTACTATATTGAAGTTCTCATCTAGCTTACTTATACTCTCTGCTTGCCATAAGTGAACCTTATTAACTTCTTTGTATTTTGTGGACTACAGTGCTAAAGATACGACACTAATGGAAACTAATAAAATGACAATAGTTTAACGAAGCTCCACTTTTACTGGCAAGTACGCTATTTGTGATTCCCTTTGTCCCAAAAAAGAGCAGAGTTAACCTAATCCAAACACTTGTGCATAGAGCACTTTGTATTTGTTCGATATTAAAGTTAACTTCGGAATTGGGGTAAATATAGACTACATAGAAAATCGCCTTGTAAATTTGCGACATTGCGTTATAGTGTACTTTAACAAAGCTTTGTTTTTCTTATTTTCTCATTGTCTTTTATCTGTCTTGTTTATGATTAGCTAGTTTCATACGAAAGTCTCTTTAATTCAATGTATCAGGTTTCAAAGTGCAGTAATCTTGCTTCTTGTTTGATTGCATACCTTCATTACTCTCTAAATAGCTGGAATGGTAGCACCAACACTTTTTTACCATCTCAGTTGTCTGGCCCCTTCTTAACAAAGCTTAACGAAGGATGGAAGGGTTGCTTTGTTCACTTGCTTCTCATCTATTTATTTTATCATAGAATTGAAAACCTATACAGTTACAAACGCTAGTTACTGGACGATTCCGATAGGTGTATCAAGTGTCAGTTGTCAAAAGAATGGCCGGAGATTAGAATAAATTGATAAAATTTAAGAAATACCGGAATTTGAAATATCGGGGGAAAAGGTTCATATTGTGCACTGCTGCAGAAGAAATTTAAGTCGAACAAGCGTATTCTAAATTTAATAAAAGTTATAGCTGAACTAAAATTCGCATCATGTTCATTTAGAATTAGTATGAAACAATATCTATGACCATAATAGAATAATACAAGGTTTGCACAATTGAGAAAGTCGACTCAAACTATTAAAATAACAAAACCTTATTAATGTAAATAAAAGGTTTTAGATGATGTATGTAACTTATTCTGTTTCATTACACCTTGCTAATTTCAAGAAAAATCTAGAAAACATTGGCAGGGAAAACATGTTGCGTGTCGAAGATTCTGAGAACGAGACTAAAGATTGATCAAAATTGCTCCAATATTGTATTGAGAAGGGATAAACCTTTGCATAGATGCCATCTCTGTTAGTGCTCTATAAATAGCTAAGCAAAATGTTTTTTCCTGCGCTCTAAGCATATACAGGTAAAATTGTTTTCTAGCAAGCGCAGCACAACTGACAACACAATGTTCTATGTGTCTACTAATATGTGTCTTTAATTTTGCCCCAAATGTTACGTAGGAAACGTGGTTATCACATGCCGTTAAACAATCGAAGCAAATATCTCAGTAATATCAGGTCAATGTTTTGTGTAAAAGCTTGGGAATAGGCTCAAAATTACATTAACGTCCCCGAGGATTTTACAACACAAAATAAACACAAATCACCCTTTCGAGTATTAAATCAGATCTTTTCTAAGAAGCAAAGCCAGATTGATGGATTCTAATGACGTTAAAGGCAATCTGTTGAAAAGGTCCATACAAACCATTCTAAAACAAACGTAATGTGACTTGATCCTTGTACAACGATTCACGAGAAGATAAATGTTCTTTTATAGCCTTACAGAAGACAGGGAATAGATAAATTAAAGGCAACTGAATGCCTTTTATAATAATTTGAAATCGACATGACCATTAACAGTCAAAAATGTTTATTTCTGGATCAGATAATGATTTCCAAATGAAACTATTCCGACTCTACTAGAAGCAAATAGTACTTAAAAGGATTTAAGATGTGTAAAGGTTAATTAAGTTGTAACTTAAGTACAGAAATCAAAGAAATTTTTCCAACTTCACTCTTTTTGCTTAAAATATAATTAGCTTTAATAAAATTAGAGAAATGGAGATACTGAGAGCAGGAAAGAAGTCTTGCTTTGGATATAGTAGTACGCATTATTTGGCTACTGACACTAACTGCAAAACTGTAACCGTTCTCACCCTTCAGGACATTTCGATGAAGTAAGTCACTGTAAAGCCCAGACAATTGGATTGGATCTATTATCGTCAGCGCTATACAATGACCAATAATAAGTCAATATAATCACTTATAACTGCTCAACGTCCTTTACTGAGTCTAGGGAACTGTTTCTTGAAATCTATGGCAAAAAAGACTTTCAGCCATCAAACCTTACATGAAAAGGACATTTTGCCCGAATGTGAAGGTGTTGGATAACTCATCATTTATTGACCACTATAGTCTTGTCTGGCAAAAGCGCCTCCTTTATGGCCTTGCTACTTGTATGAAAGTGAAACATCATCTCTTCTATGGACTCCTTGAAATACCTTGCTATTTACATAATATTCTTATTTCAGGTTCCAATAGCTAACGGCATGATTAGCGTTTTCTTGCTGTCCTTATGCATGTATCCAAATTTTCAAGCTTTTTCAGACAAAGGTGACTAAAAATATTCCGTCTCCTGGTCGTACATTCTCTTTAGACTATGATGATATTTTGGATGCTTGTAACATGGCCGTAGTCTGACTTTGGAAAATGGAGTGGAGGAGGGCAACACCTCCGCCAAAACTTAGGTTCATCTGTAACCTCTTCGTTTAGTAGCACTTTAGTCTGAAGCAAAGGACACGAAACCCAGCTAAGTGACATGAAACGTTGGCACGAGGTTGGTAGCTAATTTCACGATGCAAAGTTCAGTACTTATAGCTGACAATTGTCAACAGAGTGTTTTTGAAAATGTCCACTTTGCAAAAATTTGAAAGCCAATTGCCCCCTGCCCCTTCCCGACGACTATGGCCCCACGAAAAACGTTTCACAGTCTCATAAAATTGCTAGGCATAGCACAACTTTACCACAAACACGTAGCTATTTTTGCACACTCCGCTTAGTCCTTACATGCTCTCAAAATACGTATACCTCTCCTGTACCTCTTTCTTTTGCTAACAATGCCTCCCTGAGATTAACAATTTTCTCTACATAATTTGATTCGCCTTGAATATGGCTGATGTTAAGTGTGCCCACTGTTCTTACTTATAATGCATTACGTAATGACATTTCTGGTGATTTGCAAATGACTTGTTTATGGTGTTCAATGTCCCATTTCATTTCTTAGTAGATACTTTAATCTTCTTGAGTAAAAATGTTCTACTGGTAAACCTGCATGTATTTGGTTCACATTTACTTGTATGACTGCATGTATGCACACTGACCACCGGATCCTCTGTTGCCCTATGGATGACTCATTGGCATGTTTTACAATTTCCAAGTCCATTACAGGCAGGGAAATAATTGTAGCCAACTATTTGTTTCGTTCACCATTGATGAGCCTTACAGTGCTGTTCAGATTTCCTGGTCAATTTGATGTTACCGTTTACTCCTTGCCTCTCGCTGAATTGTGAACGGCTACTGTTGATGATCAGGTTTTGCAACACGTTTGGAAAGTTATTGTTAATAAATAGCCTATATGTGCTTCTTTATCACCTGATGTCCACCCACTCTATTCTGTGTGGAATAGTTTTCTGTCGTTGAAGGAATAGTCTGTCAAGGTAAACACATTGCCGTTCCAAACATTGTGCAACGATCTTTTATTTCCTTAGCCCATGGATAGAGTCAACGTTTCCCTAGTAACCTATAGTGTCCAGATTTAATACCACTTCAGAGCATACCTTTGTGGTCGTGATTAGATACCGTTCATTTATATGTACAGTAAGTACCTTCCATTTGAAGTCTAACAAACACACTTACCTGCTTCAAGTCCCCGTCCAGACTGTCATTTACACTGAGTGACTTTAGCAAGCTAGCAGCATATATTTTTTGGTCTATATAAGGGGTCACCCAAGCCCGGTCCTCCA